>CM065126.1:1057500-1207500 GCA_033026305.1 Cirrhinus molitorella | reverse complement strand
GGAACAACACAGTATTAAGAATCAAGGGGATGTAAACTTTTTTTTATAAATTCAACTATTATTTTCTCTTGTGGACTATATGTAAACATCTTTTATGTGAAATATCTTATTCAGGTCAGTACTAAATAAAAAAACAACATGCATTTTGTATGATCCCTCTTATTTTGCCAAATTAATTTTAACATTTTGCAGGTTCTACTGTAAATTTATTTAATAAAATACATTATTTGTTTATTTATACATTTTAAAAATAAATGTGATGTTGGAAAGATCAGGATAATTTTCTAGAGTCAGTTTTACTGCATGAACAGAAAATACTTTTTTGTTAAAGTAAGACGTGAGGATGTTAGTGGTCTCTCATTTTCTCACCTGCTCTTATTCTGCTGCTTTGTTCAGTTTGATGATGATGATGATGAGCTGATGAAGAGGGACAGATTCAGGCTTTCTCATTGACTCGCAAACGCATGGCCTCATGGGAGTCAAAGCCTCGGGTGTGTCCTTCAGTATCAGCTGGATTTTGATTTTTTTTCACAGAGTCAGGCTGGCGTCCAATCACGCGACACCCCAGGGGATTGTGGGTGAGGAACAAGCGGCTCCCTGATGAACTGAGCGAGAAAAGCCTGAAGGAAATGTTTTTTTTTTTCACAAAAATGTTATTATGGAAGCCCGTTTACTCCACTGAATAAAAAATGAAAAAAGGTAATTGCGACTTTTTATCTCGCAATTCTGACTTTTTTTCTCAGAATTGCTGTTTTTTTTCTCAGAATTCGCAAAAAGTCAATTTCTGAGGAGAAAAAAAGACTGATGTGTTCACAGAATTGCGAGTTTATATCATGCAATTGCAACTTTATTTCTCAGAATTGCGAGTTTATATCTTGGAATTCTGACTTTATTAGTTTTGACATAACAATTGTTAGTTTATATCTCACAATTCTGAGAAAAAAAGTCAGAATTAAAAATACATTTTTATTTAGTTTTTTTTTTCTTTTATTACATAAAGTTAAACTAATTGAAAAACAAGTAGATGATTTTTTGTCATTTTATTGATTGTTTTGAGCCATTTTTATTAGTTTAGCGTAGCTCTTTATGTCTACAGTTTTTTATTTCAATTTTATTTCAGGTTTTTTTATGTTAGTTTCTATAATTGAATTAATTAAAATATTTAGCTATTAAAATTGAATAAATATTTAATGATGATAAATGAAACTCTTAATTTTTATATTTTTCATTAATAGGTTTAATTGGGCTTTTCAGTTTTAATTTTTATTTTTAAAAAATCAGAATTGTTAGTTTATATCTCACAATTCTGAGAGAAAAAGTCAGAATTTAGTTTACATCACACAGTTGCGACATTATTTCTCACAATTGCAAGTTTATATCTTGCAAATCTGACTATATAGTTTGCAAATGTTATTTTATATCTCACAATTCTTAGAAAAAAAGTCAGTTGCGAGTTTGTATCATGCAATTCTGAAAAAAGGCAGAATTGTGAGTTTATATCACGCAACTGCAACATTATTTCTCACAATTGCATGTTTATATCTCACAATTCTCACTTTATAACTTGAAATTGTTAGTTTATATCTCACAATTCTGAGAAAAAGTCAGAGTTGCAAGTTTGTTTCATGCAATTCTGAGAAAGAAAGTCAGAATTTAGTTTACATTAAGCAATTGCGACATTATTTCTCACAATTGCAAGTGTATGTATCTTGCAGTTCTGACCATATAGCTTGCAATTGTTAGTTTATATCTCACAATTCTGAGAAAAAGTCACAAAAACCTTTTTTATTCAGTGGTGGAAACAGGCTTCCAATATTTAGTGCAGCAAAAAATGCATATATTTTTAAAAACAAAAATACAGAGATACTTAACACTCAGCCGAACACAAACAAAAGCGGGGGATACATATAACAAATATACATCATGGGGGGGTTAAACATTACATTCTACAAATAACATTTTTTACATTTTGTCTAATAATTTACTCACCCTCATGTCATCCAAGATATTCGTATCTTTCGCTCTTCAGTCGCAAAGAAAATTAGTTTTTCGAGGAAAACATTCCAGGATTTTTCTCCATATAGTGGACTTTAATGGTGCTCAACGGATTGAAGGTTAAAAATGCAGTTTCATAATAATAATAATAATAATAATAACGCTTCCTCCAGTGAATAAGTCCAGCCACACATTTGTTTAGAGCTGTTTTGGACTGTTTTTATTTTCATTTTTATTTAGTTTTTTTTTTATTTAGTTTTTTTATTAATTTTGTTTGTGTTTTTTTTCCTCATTTTTATAATTTTTTTTATTATTATTATTTGTTTCAGGTTTAGATTTCCATATTTTAGATATTTTAGTTTTTTTTTCTATTAAAATACTGAAAATATTTAATTTGACTAAATCAAACACTATTGATTTTCAATTAATAGTATTAATTGAGTTTTCATTTTTATTAGTTTTTTATTCATTTGTATTAATTTTGTTTGCGTGTTTTTCTCATTTTTTATGTCTGCAGATTTGTTTAATTAGTTGTTTTATATATATATATATATATATATAATTAACTCCATGTTTTATATATATATTTACTCACCCCCATGTCATCCAAGATATTCATATCTTTCGCTCTTCAGTCGCAAAGAAATTTTGTTGTTTGAGGAAAACATTCCAGGATTTTTCTCCATATAGTGGACTTCAATGGTGCTCAACAGACTGAAGGTTAAAAATGCAGTTTCAAGGACTCTAAACGATCCCAGACGAGAAATAAGGGTCTTATCTAGCAAAACAATTGTCTGGGATCGTTTAGAGTCCTTGAAACTGCTTTTTTAACCTTCAGTCCGTTGAGCACCATTGAAGTCCACTATATGGAGAAAAATCCTGGAATGTTTTCCTCAAAAAACAAAATTTCTTTGCGACTGAAGAAAGAAAGACATGAACATCTTTGAGAAACATGGGGGTGAGTACATTATCAGGAAATTTGTATTGTGGAAGTGGAGTAATCCTTTAATGCTTCAAGGTGAAGTGTCTAGTTAAAGGAAACAAAACATTAAAGAGAAACTTCTAGAACGTTGTAATGAAAGATCAAAGCTGATAGGAGTCTCAGTGAAGAGCGAGTGATTCATTATGTGACATGCTTTGAGAATGACGAACTCAGCGGAGGGTGAGTTTGAGTCACGGCATTTCCTTCTGTACCTGAACAGACGGAGACGTGATTCACACACACACACACACACACACACACACACACACACACACACACACACACACCAGAGGACATTCAGAAAGGTTAAAGCAGTTCACATCCAGTAATAACCCAACGAAAGCCTCCAGCGTTACAGACAAATCACATTTACAAAGATCGTCTTAGTGTTAAAAAGTGTTTGTGAGCAAATCAGTGCTGATGGAATCAAATAATGATAGTTCTACTGCCTCGCTGACTACATAGACAACATACAACTGAAATAAGTGACTGATCTCAAACACTGAAAACAACTCAAGGAAGCGCTCAAAAAGACAAGGGAGTAGTGAATGGGTGCCGTCAGAATGAGGGTCCAAACAGCTGATAAAAACAAACCACATGAATCCACAGCACTCCAGTCCATCAGTTAACATCTTGAGACGACAAAAGCTGAAACTAGTCCATCATTAAGATGTTTTTAACTCAAATACATTCAGTATGATCCATAAAAACGCTTCCTTCAGTGAAAAAGGTGGTCTGAAATCTGCACAGATCAAGCACCGTTTACAAGACAAAACAGCTCTAAATAAATATGATTTTTAGGTCAGAGACAACAGGAGATGGATTTTTTCACTGAAGGAAGCATTTTAAGAAAAGCTTTAGAGTTTTAAAATATTTAATTACTAAATATTTAATTATTTGTTATTGTAATATTTAATTATATTAAATGAAAACTATTGTTTTTTTATTCATTTATATTAATAGTTTGAATTGTTTTTTATTTGATATTTTCCTTTTTTAATTCATTTTGATTTTTTTTTCATTTTTATTATTTTTTTTCAGTTTTTTTTATACATATTTTTAATATTTTATATTAATGTTAAAACATCACAATAATCCACTCATACACTTCATCAATGAACATCTCGAGAAGACAAAAGCCATCAAGATGTTTTTAACTAAAATATGAGATCAAAAAACGCTTCCTCCAGTGAAAAAGTCCAGCCACATATCTTTTTAGAGCGGTTTTGGGCAGTTTTTTTTAAATTAATTAATTTATTTACTTATATTAATTTTGTTTGTGTGTTTTTCTCATTTCTAGCAATTTTTCTGCTTTTTTTTATTTGTCTGCAGATTTTTTTATTTGTTTCAGTTTTAGATTTCCATATTTTATATATTTTAGGTTTTTTTTCTATTAAAATACTGAAACTATTTAATTATACTAAATCAAACACTATTAATTTTTTAATTAATAGTATTAATTGAGTTTCCATTTTTATTAGTTTTTTATTCATTTTTATTAATTTTGTGTGTGTTTTTCTCATTTTTCTCATTTCTATTTTTATATGTCTGCAGATCTTTTTTATTAATTGTTTCAGCTTTAGATTTCCATGTTTTATATATTTTAGATTTTTTTTATTAAAATATTTAATTATACTAAATGAAACACTTGATTTTTTTAATTAAAAGTTTTATTTGGGTTTTCACTTTTTTGTTTAATATTTTTATTTATTTTTTATTAATTTTGTTTGTGTGTGATTTTCTCATTTTTATTATTATTATTTCAGTTTTTTTTTTGTCTGCAGATTTGTTAAATTAATTGTTTCAGCTTTAGATTTCCATGTTTTATATATTTTAGTTTTTAAAATATTTAATTATACTAAATGAAACACTATTGATTTTTTTTAATTCATAGTTTTAATTGGGTTTATATATATATATATATATATATATATATATATATTTCATTTTTTATTTGTTTTTTTAATTAATTTTTATTAATTTTGTTTGTGTGTGTTTTTCTCATTTTTATTATAATTTCTATTTTTTATATAATATAAAAATATTTAAAATATTTAATTATACTAAATGAAACACTACTGATTTTTTAATTAATAGTAGTAATTGCGTTTTTATTTTTATTAGTTTTTTATTCATTTTTATTAATTTTGTTTGTGTGTTTTTCTCATTTTTCTATTTTTTAAATGTCTGCAGATCTTTTTTATTAATTGTTTCAGCTTGAGATTTCCATGTTTTATATATTTTAGATTTTTTTTTATTCAAATATTTAATTATACTAAATGAAACGCTATTAAAAAATTTTAATTAAAAGTTTTATTTGGGTTTTTCACTTTTTTGTTTAATATTTTTTTATTTGTTTTTTTTTTAATTAATTTTGTTTGTGTGTGATTTTCTCATTTTTATTATTAAAATATTTAAAATATTTAAT
Source organism: Cirrhinus molitorella (assembly GCA_033026305.1). Lineage (NCBI taxonomy): Eukaryota > Metazoa > Chordata > Actinopteri > Cypriniformes > Cyprinidae > Cirrhinus > Cirrhinus molitorella. Next base: position 1,202,095 of record CM065126.1, on the reverse strand, counting down.
TATACTAAATGAAACACTATTGATTTTTTAATTAATAGTATTAATTGTGTTTTTATTTTTATTAGTTTTTTATTCATTTTTATTAATTTTGTTTGTGTGTGTTTTTCAATTTTTTTTTTATTATTTCCATATTTTATATGTCTGCTGATTTTTCAAAATTATGTGTTTCAGCTTTAGATTTTCATGGCAACTAGCTGAAATAAAATGATGATACTAAATGAAAACCTGATTTTTAAATATTTTTTATTAATAGTTTTAATTAGGCTTTTCACTTTTTTCTTTTTTAAAATATATTTTTTAAATTAATTGTTTCAGCTTTTTACATATATATTTTCAGGTTTTTTGGGCAACTAGCTGAAATATTTTTTATTTTTTATTTTTTTTTAATTAATGTTTATTTTTTTTTATAACAAATATGTTTTTATGGTTGTAGTTTTAAGTAAAATAATAACCCTGATGTGAATAAAATATGGAAGTAAATAATGTCTGTTCCTCATGCAAAACATTAACAACTTCTTATAATAAAGGACTGAGATGAGAAAAGCTTTAGAGTTTAAACCAGCAAAACACAGAGAAACACAGGACTCAGATGAATGTAAAAACTGTATATAACCCACAGTCACTTTGACACTGGAATCTTAATAACATTTTCCTGGAGGAAAAGCTCCCCCTCAGAGAGAGACGGAGACGCCCTGAAGCAAACGCCGGTCCTTCTGTCCGTCTTCAACATGTTCACAATGAAACACAACTCTGCTGTTCTTCACTAACCCACAGCGCTTCAGTCTGATGAGGCTTCACTGCACTTCCAAATATTTACACAACCTGTTTGGTTTTGTTAACATTTGAACCTATTTTGAGGAGGATCTCAGGATTTATGGCTGCTTTGGGGGATGGGAGCTGGTTTTCTGCTCAGAGGAGCTTCGTTACGTTCCTCCTGCGGCCTGAAGGCGCTTCAATCATGATTCCTGCCATCAGAGTCTATTTTTAGAGCGCTAAAGCTCAGCTCACCTCTGTCCTCGTCACACACCGGCTCTTTTCCTATCAGTGCTCTCTCTGATCCTTCATTTCAGTCACTGAACACCAGACCTGAATCAAAACAGATGTTTAGGCTTCAGTTTTCTTATATAACAGATGCAAAGTGTGAGCAGGAGCTGTCAAGATTCAAAAAAAGCACCATTTTAGAATCAAAACAGTCATCCAAATGATTATTTTCCATGTATTCTGATGTTTTGCATGAGGACATCATTTACTGAATATTTTATTCACATCAGGGTTATTATTTTACTTAAAACTACAACAATCAAAACATCTTTGGTATAAAAATAAACATTCAAATAAAAATAAAATAATACAAAAACAATCATTTTATTTTAGCTATTTGCCAAAAAAAAAAAAAAACTAAAATATATAAAACATGAAAATCTAAAGCTAAACCGATTAATTAAAAAAATCTGCATATAAAATTGAACATTTATAACAAAATGTGATAAAATGTAATAATTAATAAACACGTTTATGTTACTACCATGTTTTAACACGATTAACATGTTACTAGCCTGTTGCTAGCATGATTCTAACATGATTAGCAAGTTACTAGCATGTTGTTAGCATGATTATCATGTTACTAGCATGTTTCTACAATGATTAACGTCACTAGCATGTTGTTAGCATTTTCTAACATGATTAGCAAGTTACTAGCATGATGCTAACGTTTCTATCATGATTAACATGTTACTAGCATGTTGTAACCATGTTTGTAACATGATTAGCAAGTTAACGTTTTTACATGTTACTAGCATGTTGCTAACATGTTTCTACCATGATTAACAAGTTACTAGCATGTTGTTAGCAATTTTCTAACATGATTAGCAAGTTACTAGAATGATTCTAATGTGATTAGCATGATGCTAGCATGATTAATGTGTTACTACCATGTTGCTAACATGTTTCTACCATGATTAATGTTACTAGCATGTTGTTAACATATTTATAACATGATTAACAAGTTCCTAGCATGTTTTAACATGTTACTAGCATGTTGCTAGCATGATTCCAGCATGATTAACAAGTGACTAGCATGTTGTTGCCATTTTTCTAACATGTTTAGCAAGTTACAAACATGTTGCTAACATTTTAATAACATAAATAGCATGTTACTAGCATGTTTAGCCTGATTAACATGTTACTAACACACTGCTAGCATGATTCTAGCATTAGTAAGTTACTAGCATGATTCTAATATGATTAACAAGTTACTAGCATGTTGCTAGCATGAATGACATGTTACTAGCATGTTGCTACCATAATTAACATGTTACTATCATGTTTTAAACATGTTACTAGCATGTTGTTAGCATGATTGTTACTTGCATGTTTGTAACATGGTTAGCATGTTACTAGCATGTTGCTAGCTTGATTAACAAGTTACTAGCATGTTTCTACCATGATTAACAAGTTACTAGCATGTTGCTAGCATGATTCTAGCATGATTAACACGTTTCTAGCATGTTGTTAACATGTTTATAACATAAATAGTATGTTACTACCATGTTTTACCATGATTAACGTGTTACTAGCATGTTGCTAGCATGATTCTAACATGATTGGTAAGTTACTAGCATGATTCTAATATGATTAGCAAGTTGCTAGCATGAATGACATGTTACTAGCATGTTGCTAACATGTTTCTACCATAATTAACATGTTACTATCATGTTTTAAACATGTTACTAGCATGTTGTTAGCTTGATTAACAAGTTACTAACGTGTTTCTACCATGATTAACAAGTTACTAGCATGTTGCTAGCATGATTCTAGCATGATTAACACGTTTCTAGCATGTTGTTAACATGTTTATAACAAATAGTATGTTACTACCAGGTTTTACCATGATTAACGTGTTACTAGCATGTTGTTAGCATGATTCTAACATGATTAGTAAGTTACTAACATAATTCTAATATTAGCAAGTTACTAGCATGTTGCTACCATGAATGACATGTTACTAGCATGTTGTTAGCATTTTTCTAACATAATTAGCAAGTTACTAGCATGTTGCTAGCATGAATGACATGTTACTAGCATTTGTTAACAGGTTTATAACATGATTAGCAAGTTCTTAGCATGTTCTTAACAGGCTACTACCATGTTGCTAGCCTGATTCTTGCATGATTAATCTGTTACTATCATTTTGTAGCATGGTTAACATGTTATTAGCATGTTGCTAGTATGATTCTAGCATAATTAGCATGTTTCTAGCATGTTACTAAAATGTTGCTAACATGTTACTAGCATGTTGCTAACATGTTTCTACCACGTTGTTAGCAAGATTAGCAAGATCCTTGTTTCTACCATGATTGACATGTTAATAGCATGATTCTAACATTAGTAAGTTACTAGCATGATTCTAATAGGATTAACAATTTACTAGCATGTTGCTAGCATGATTAACATGTTTCTAACATGATTTGCAAATTACTGACACATTGGTAACATGCGTAGCATGTTTCATAACATGTTTCATTAGCACACTGCTAACAATATTCTAGCATGAATAGTATGTGATTAACAAGTTGTTAGCATGATTAACATGTTACTAGCATGTTGCTAACATGTTTCTACCATGTTGTTAACATGTTTATAACCTGGTTAGCAAGATCCTTGTTTCTACCATGATAGCACATTGCTAACAGTATTCTAGCATGAATAGTGTGTTACTAACATGTTGTTAGCATGATTAACATGTTACTAGCATGTTGCTAGTACGATTCTAGCGTAATTAGCAAGTCTCTAACATGATTAGCATGTTGCTAGCATGTTGCTAGTACGATTCTAACGTAATTAACGAGTTTCTAACATGATTAGCATGTTGCTAGTACGATTCTTGCATAATTAGCAAGTTTCTAGCATGATTAGCATGTTGCTAGTACGATTCTAGCATAATTAGCAAGTTTCTAGCATGATTAGCATGTTGCTAGCATGATTTAGAAACAGATAGAATGTCTTTCCGGTGTTTTGATAGTCTGCTTTATGAAGTCAGACCAGTTTGGTGGTTGTAGCCTAAAAGCTCCAGGAGGAGATAGGGTTTACATTTTGGCTCAGAAGAATAATAATAAGCTTAAATAGCAGATCAGTAAGTTGGTGAGTTCTCAAGCCAACTTAATAATACATTGCACAACTGAAATATTCATTTCTCTCTGCATCACTGTAATGAAAACAATAAGGCAATGTGTCAATGAAAATAAGTATTAAACCCTTATTGTCATGAAAATAATGTCTCAATCCAAAAAAAAGGGTTGTCTAATACACGCTTTCATTTCTTAGATAACTGTACATGTTTTGCTGAGATATGGACGTTTCTACAGTTTTCCTGACATGCATCTGTTTAGTCGTGAGCGCAGGAAATTAAACCATAAACTCAGCAGAATGAAAACCACCAGCGAATGAATGGAAGACGGTTTCATGACCAGTCAAACCGCTGGATCTGATGAGTCACAATGACTTTCTGTGGTCTGAAGGACTTTATAGAGCGCCTTTATATCGTATGCCAGCAGCTGCTTCATCAAGGCCTGCTCTCAAGTTTTTAATATAATAAGTATATTAATATAATTGATGTAAAAGTGATTGCAGCACTAAACTGTGCTTTGAGGTGTTCAGGTCGTGAGGAAGCGAACGAGACGAGGGATTCAGAGTATTTTCTCTCCTACTCAAGTGTGTTTTTAGATCAACAGTGTTAAAGGGGAATCTCAGGAAACTCAAACACACTCAGGAGACGAGCATTACGCCGCGTGCGATCGCTGGCAGATGGATCAGAGCGTCTGTGGGGAGAAGCAGCTCAGATTTCAACACTGTTATGGGTTTGTGCTGGAGAAGAGCTCAGTCAGCTCCACACAGACCACATTCATACACCAGAAAAAACTAGAACGACAGACCACACCGCCTCTGAGGAACAGCACTTCATATGTTTTATGTTTTCTAATGTGCTTTCTTTTTCTTTCTGTATTTTGGATCAAATATATGCAGCCCAGAAGAAACCTCTTTAGAATGCATTGCATGGGTCAAAATGATACATTTTTCCTTAATGCCAAAAATCATTAGGATATTAAGTAAAGATCATGTTCCATGAAGATATTTTGTAAATTCCATATTGCAAATATATGAAAACTTAATTTTTGATTAATATGCTTTGCTAAGAACTTCATTTGGACACCTTTAAAGGTGATTTTCTCAGTATTTTGACATTTTCGCAACCTTAGATTATTATTCAGATATTATAATTAGATGATTTTTTTTTTTTTTGCAATTCTATTTAGGTTCACAAAACTTAATTACTAAACTAGAGCTGAATCGTGATCCTCAAAAAGAGTATGTTAACATGTATATTAAAAAAAAAAAATTATATATATATATATATATATATATATATATATATATATATATATATAATTTTTTTTTTTTATTTTTTTTTTTATTATTTATATAATTATATATATATATATATATATATATATATATATAGTATTTTTTTTTTTTTTTTTTTTTTTACCATGATTTATTGAAAACACCCACTAAAATGTCATTCAGTGTAACAGTAGTTCATATGCCAAAAAACATCAGGCGTATTTACAACAAGAATCATTAGATGACATTAAAAGACTCTTTTTGAGGATCACAATTCAGCTCTAGTTAAGTAATTAAGTAAGTTTTGTGAACCTAAATAGAATTGCCAAAAAAAAACAAAATCATTATAATCTAATTATAATATCTGAATAATAATCTAAGGTTGCGAAAATGTCAAAATACTGAGAAAATCACCTTTAAAGTTGTCCAAATTAAGTTCTTAGCAAAGCATATTAATCAAATTTTATATATTTATAGTAGAGAATTTACAAAATATCTTAAATCTTATATATATATATGACAGTCGTCAGTTTAAATGAGAAAAAGCTGAACTAAAGCTGTAAAAAACGTTATTTTTTTTATGCCTGACATTTTTGCCATTCAGATTACTTTAGAAGATATATGTGATCCTTGACCATAAAACCAGTCTTAAGTGGCACAGGTATATTTATAAATAAATAGCCAAAAATACATTGTATGGGTCAAAATGATCAATTTTTTTTTCTAGCTTTTATGCCAAAAATCATTAGGATATTAAGTAAAGATCATGTTCCATCAAGATAAGTTGTACATTTCCTACCGTAAATATATCAAAACGTATTTTTTGATTAGTAGGGGAGAGTGGGGTAAGTTGAGCCACCCCCTATATCTTGGCTTCTGTCCATTTTTTACTGTCATGTGAGCATGTATTTTGGAAACACACAATTTCTGCCAGACTGTGGAGAAAGTAAGGAGAAACACACGGCACCTGTTTACTTTAAAAAATGTTTTTGGCTTGTCAAAAAGTAAGATTTGTGCATCACAGATTTAATGGCCATTACATCCAAGCAAATTTATCCAGGTCTACAAATATTTCTGATGCACATAGGTGATTTAGCAACATATAAAACCATGCAAATCGTTTAGCTAAACATTAGCCTGAATTGGTAAGATAGCTAGTGTTTCTCCAAAATGCCAGCTATGGGGCAAGTTGAGCCAACACTTTAACTTGCACCCCACCATAAGGCACTGAAGTTGTAGAGTATATCTCTGAAGTATAAACTGGTATTTTAATGTGATATTAGTTTAGTTTATCATATATCTACATATTATTTGTAGTTTATTTGATAGGGACAGTGTCCTTCTCTGAGAACCAGAAGATGCTTTTCATCACATTATAATCAAATATATCTTTGCTCCTATAGTCCCTAATGGTCTGTTCCATATTGCAAAAAAGCCATGCCCAGAATCTTTTGGCTAAAATGTTTATTCGTTTGAGCGACATTTATTCTTTCGTTTTTTTATTTAATTTTACTCAATTCTGTTTAGTCTGTTTTAGGGAAGGTTAAAACTTTGGTGTTCTACGTATTTGTTTCAGAAATGCAAACAATTAAAGATTTGATTGGTTTTATGTTAAGTTAGCTTTAAGATAAGAAATATGACTCTGTAAAATGAAATTTGATTAAGTTAGTTTTAAAAAGAGATAAATTATCTCTATAACCAGATTCACTCAGATGGCTCATCTTACCCACTGACAGTGGGTTTGCGAATCATTTGATTCAGATCGGGACTTTGGAGTGAGTTTGCGAATCACGTGATTCAGATCGGGACTTCAGAGCGGGTTCATGAATTGAAAGATTTGTGATACCCTTCTGATCTGAAATGATGTTTCGAGAGTCATTATTCAGATTGGGACTTTGAAAATGGTTCGCTTTTTTTTTTTTTTTAAGAAACAGTATAAAACAAACTGTTTAGACTGTTCTAAAAACAAAATAAAAAAGTACAAACATACAAATCTCTTAAGCGCATCTGATCAAACTTAAAAAAAAAAAAAAGTATATATAAAAAAATAAATAAATGTAAAATAAAAGACCCGCTTCCCAACAAAAATATTGGGAGATATTTTAAACATTCTAAAGTGACATTAAAATAAAAATATTTTATAATTATAACTAAATAAAACATTAAGATATACAATGTATACAAAAATGTCTGCAAAATGATTCTCCAAAGAAAGTGAAAAGCCTGAAGCACCATGCACAGTTTTTTTTTTTATGTTATCAGTGATAACTTGCTCTGAAATTATTCTTTTCAGCTGTTATGAATCTCTTATTCATCAAAAACCTTCATCTATTCAGTTCATCATGAGAACATCTTTGTTGGATAACCAGTTTCCCTTAAGTATATGGTACAATGTGAAAGTGAAGTGGGTCGTGAAAAGAGTTTCATATTGACATTGAAAAAAAACACCTAGAGATACAAACCATCAATCAACACCTGAAAGTGCTCTCATGTACCTCACAATAACACAATTATAAAAGTCTGAGGTCAGTAAGATTTTTGTGCAAAAGGAAGGAATACTTTTATTCATCAAGGACACATTAAATTGACCAAAAGTGAGAATAAAGACATTTATAATGTTACAAAAGATTTCCATTTTAAATGCTGTTGTTTTGAATGCTGAAAAATAAACAAATCTTGAGCAGCACAGCTGTTTTCAACACTGATAATAATCAGAAACGTTTCTGACTGATTTCTGAAGGATCATGTGACACTGAAGACTGGAGAAATGATGCTGAAAATTCAGCTTTGATCACAGAAATAAATTATATTTGAACAGATATTCACTTAGAAAACAGCTGTTTGAAATTGTAATAATATTTAAAAATTGTACAGTATTTTTGATCAAATAAATGCAGCCTCGGTGAGCAGAAGAGATAAAAACATTACAAATCTTACCGACCACAAACCTTGGAATGATCATGTATATCAATATGACATTTATACAGCTCCAAAATCTTTAGATACAACCAGTTTGAGTTTAGTTGTGTGTGTGTGAAATCAGTTCAGTGAACTTAGAGATCAAACGCAGGTCAAGACTTTCCACAGATAAGCCTGACTATTGCAAGTGTGTCTGATTACGCAACAGCAGAAAGATTTGCAGCTCTGCAGTCTTTCGCAACACAATCACTGCAACAAGTTTTATAAACACAAATTAATGTGTCAATCAGCTTCTTCAAATCTACCAATAATGCAGCTAATCAAATGTTTAAAGGGCTGTATGAAACCCTCAAGTGGACTAGAATAAAGTACATGATGTTAAGAGTTTGTGAGTCCAAACGGCTCATTTGAACCTCTACAAAAGATTATCTACAGATAATGTCATAAAACTATAGCGAGCTAAGCCAGCAGTAGTCATGTAAACATGGCTGAAAACACGCAAAGCAGAGGAACAAACCAACTGATTCAATTGAGTAATTTACACTGGAACCGCTCCAAATGATTCAATCTTTCAGTTCAAGTGATTCACTAGCAAACGCAGATCAAAAGAGACATTCATTTTCAAATTTCAATGTCGTTTGTAATGATTTTAAAAGCACGGGTAGTGATGGGTCAAACTGAGCTTTTCGAAACTCACCGAGTCGGAAAATGATTCATGAAGCGATCCAATCGGAACTGGTTAGGGAATTAAAAACTTCTTGATACTGAAGTTCTGATCTGAATTCACGATTCAAATCTGGACTCTGGAGCGGGTTCGCAAATCATTTAATCTAAATCCAGACTTCAGAGCGGGTTTGCCAATCATTTGACTCAAATCGAGACTTCAGAGCCGGTTCGCGAATCATTTGATTCCAATTGGAACTTTGGAGTGGGTTCGTGAATCATTTCATTTAAATCTGGACTCTGCAGCAGATTTGCAGATCATTTGATTCAAATCAGGACTTCGGAGAGGTTTCGCAAATCATTTGATTCAGATCAGAACTTCAGAGTGGGTTCTCAATTCATTTTATTCAGATCAAAACATCAGAATTATTTGATTATGATGATCGGACCTTCGGAGATGGTTTACGAATCATTTGATTCTCTGAGCAGATTCACAAATCATTTGACTCAAATCAGGACTTTGAAACTGGTTTGAGAATCATTTGATTCAAATTTGGACTTCGGAGCGGGTTTACAAATCATTTGATTCTTGGAGCGGGTTTGCAAATCATTTGATTCAAATCTGGACTTTGGAGCGGGTTTGTGAATCATTTGATTCAAATCTGGACTTCAGAGCGGGTTCACAAATCATTTGATTCTTGGAGCGGATTTGCAAATCATTTGATTGAAATCCGGACTTCGGAGTGGGTTCGCGAATCATTTGATTCAAATCTGGACTTCGGAGCACGTTCGCAAATCATTTGATTCTTGGAGTGGATTTGCAAATCATTTGATTCAAATCTGGACTTTGGAGTGGGTTCGCGAATCATTTGATTCAGATCAGAACATCGGAGCGGATTCGCAAATCATTTGATTCAGATCGGTCCTCTGAAGCCGGTTCGCAAATTATTTGATTCAGATGACTGGACCTTCGGACCAGGTTCACAAATCATTTGATTCTCGGAGCGGATTCGCGAATCATTTGATTCAAATCCGGACTTCAGAGCGGGTTTGCCAATCATTTGACTCAAATCAGGACGTTGGAGCAGATTCGGGAATCATTTGATTCAAATTGGAACTTTGGAATGGTTTCACAAATCATTTGATTCAGAACGGACCTTTGATTATGATGATCGGACCTTCGGAGCGGGTTCGCAAATCAGTGTTGAAATCGCAACAATCACTGCCACGTCTTTTATAAACACAAATTCATGTGTCAATCAGCTTCTTCAAATCTACCAATAATGCAGCTAATCAAGTGTTTAAAGTGTCTGTCTATTTTAGGTTTCCTTCTCATCCGAGTCAAACAGTAAACTACATGAGTTTGTGAGTCCAAACCACTCATTTGAACCTCTACAAAAAGATCTTGCATCACAAGCAGCTGCGGCTGTCAACACGCTTTCACATTTAACACAAAGGCACAAACTTTGTTTAGGCAACAGCTATGAAAAGCATGTGGTTTGATAGCAAAGCGTCTGGAAACTTAAGCACACGTGCAAAAGAACGTCGCAGAAAGGACATGGCTTTCATATTTTATTCTATTTACAGCACATTGAAAAAAAACGCCACTGTTGAGCAGCGGCAGTAAGTCCAGCTGGAAAAATGCACCCAAACCTGCGACCTGGATCTGGAAACGCTCGAGTCCCGCAGTTCTGGAGCAGCAGACACACAGATACTCAACGCTTGCACTCACTCAGCAAACACATGATCACGAACACGCTGCTTTTTATGCTTTAATAAAAGAGACGGTGCATAGGAGCGTACAGTTCTCTCCATATCTCCAGTGGAACATTTCATAAGGAGGAAAGCAACGGAAACCGGGCTAAACGCGAGAATACAGTGTACACAACTTCCTGAAAGCGTCCTTTAATCGAAATCTGCATCATAAACATTAAAAATCACTTCAAAAGCGATGGGGTCGGCTCCTCCGAGAGTCTGCAAACTCGAGTTAGTGTTCACAGCAGGCCACCAAGGTACGGATAAAGTGCTTCTCTTAACGTGACACATTAAATAATTAAAGCAAAACATCACATAATCAGAGTGGAAAAAAAGAGGATGGAGAGACATACGAGAGATATACACTTCTCGGAGAGGACAGAGAAAGTGAAGCGACGGACAAACTGACATACTGCATGGTGTAAGACCTACATGATGCAAAAAGGAATTTCACATTTTCAGAATCTGAAGAAACAGACACAGTAAGACTTGTCGTTTTGTATTATAATACGGATATTCGTCGGCCCGTTACGTTCCGATCCTAAACGGACGTGAGAGTCATAAGAAACAGCAGCAGTGTGATCTTACAGGAGGCCAGTCACCGGTCGAGTGTTTTTTTTTCCTTTCGTGAATAAATACATTCGGATTTAGTGTCGAGCTACTTGTTCTAATATAATGTACGTCCTAAAAAACAAACAAACGTAAGATGGAGAGACAAACGAGGGGGGGGGATTGTTCGCTCCGAGGTTCCCACGTTCTCCTCGTGGCCCCTCAAACACAGTCTGCGCAGCATTTTCTTCTGACGGCCGCGCTTAGGTGGGGACGGGGAATGAAGCACCTTCCCTCATGATATCCGTGGCAAATGAAGGCGCTCTCCGTCCGGGGAGATCGCCACATCTTGGGAGCGCCTGCAAAACCCTGAATGACAGTCAGTCCACTGCCGTCCTCGTCCTCTGCGGAGAGAAAAACAGATACATGAGTATTCAGTCTTGAAAAAATTATGTGATTAAATGCATTTAAACCCAGTATTTGCACGTACTGTGCATTGATATGCTCATGTGAGTAATGCTAGAAACCATTGGGAGTTTGTCAGTCAACGATTTTGTGTATAGAGAATACAAAAACACATTAACAAAAATGCATCCATTAAAAAAAAAAAAAAAAAAAAAAAAAAAAAATCTAAAAAGGCATGCGGAAAACGCAGAAATTATGCATAAAAGGTGCATGCATAAAAATGCACAAATGATACATAATGCCTTCATATAAAAATGCACAGATTATGCATCAAAATGCATGCATAAAAATGCACAAATGATACATAATGCATGCATATACAAAAATGCACAAATTATGCATCAAAATGCATAAATGACAAAAAAAGTGCATGCATATATAAATGCACAAATTATGCATAAAAATCCACAAAATGATGGGTAAAAGTTGCATGCATGAAAATGCACAAATTATGCATAAAAATGCATGCATAAAAATGCACAAATGATACATAAGTGCATGCATATATAAAAATGCACAAATTATGCATAAAAATACACAAAATTATGGGTAATAGGTGCATGCATAAAAATGCACAAATGGTGTACACATATAAAAATGCACAACCAATGCATCAAAAATGCACAAATTATACATAAGCGCATGCATATAAAAATGCACAAATTAACATCAAAATGCATGCATAAAATGCACAAATGATACATAATAGTGCATGCATAAAAATCCACCAATGATTGGTAAAAGGTGCATGCATAATAATGCACAAATTATACATAATAGTGCATGCATATAAAAATGCATCAAAATGCATGCATAAAAATGCACAAATAATGCATAACGATGCACTACAGTTTGGATCCGCAGACATGTAGTCATGCAAAGCACAGTCTAGATGTGACTAAATATGGCTGGAGGGAAAATCAGGAGTCCAAACACTGGCAGTGGGAGCGGCTTGTGAACTTGAGCCAATATTGAACCAAGACAGCATCTGATCCTCAACAAACATGAGGTGACCTAGCAATCTCCAAAGAAACTGAGGCCATGGGAACCAACCGGGAAGTTAAAGACATTTCTACACTCAACAAAACAGGAATCAACCCTGCTGTTTTCAATAACATTTGTAGAAAATGTGCACCTAAAAACACAAGTAATGTACATTCATTCCAAACATGTCTGACATTCTCATGTGGAACACAACAAGAGATGTTTAGCAGGATGTTCATGCTGCTCATTACTATAAATATAAAGCAGATTGGGAAACACCTTAAAGTACTCAATAAGAGACCAGCATCAACACTTGCAAAACATTTACTTTTGCATTCCACAGAAGTAGAAAAAGTTTTGGAAAGATGTGAGGATGAATAAATGAAAATCTGGGTTAATTATTCCCTTAAAAGAACGCAAAGAACAGTAAAGCTCAAAGTACGCTGTTTTTTTCACACGTACACAAGGGTATGAATACAGTGCATCTGATGCAAATTTCAATATTAACATAAAACGTGCATTGTCAGATTTTTTCTTCTAACCATGAGCACTCTGTATGCTCAGAAAGCACATGCCAAATTACAGTCATTAAAATTGAAATCACTTTCTGGCTCAGTGCAATTATTAAATTGCAATGGCTGCAATTTAATTAAATTTATTGTAGAAGTGATGACGCATGTTATTGTGCAACTTTTTCACCTGATGTTTCAAGGGAGATCAAAAAAACACGGGCAAACTGTAAAGACGTAGCAACCAGGGAGCTTCTGACTATCTGCGCTGAAGTGGAGACCGTACGCAGTTTAGTGGAACAGTATGCGCCACAATAAAGCCTAATGTCATGTGTCTTTATGGGATCTTTACAGAAAACCACTGGCAGTGTTAATTAAATAAAAACAATGACCCCGGGACAATTCCCGGAATGCAATACCCGTGTATTTTCAGGAATCTCTGAGTGAAAGTGGCTAGTCTATTTCTGTCAAAACAAAAGTTTTTTTTTTTTTTTTATACATTTTAAAATGAATAAATTAAGACAGCTATAGATATTTTAGTTTCACCGAATAATACAGTTATCATAATTATATCATTTTACTTAAGTACTTGATTTGTTAGCAATAATATTTTTTATTTGAATATTTTGTTATAATAATAATAATAATAATAATAATAATTATTATTATTATTATTATTATTAATATTACTACATTTTTATAACTGAATTTGTGTATTTAGCCTAACAAATATTATATATTTGCTGTATATTATATACAGCAAAAAAAAAATATTATTTTAACCACAACTTCAATGTTTGGTCCACAAGGTGGCGACACCAGGAGTGTTGTTTACAGCCTAAAAGGAAACTAGGGCTGTCACTAAGGATTATTTTGGTAATCAAGTAATCTGTCAATTACTCTAATGATTAATCGAGTAATCAGATATTATTTTTTTGTAGTAATAAAAATAGGCCTAAGTGAACAATAGCCTTTAAAATGACTTATGTAATAGCATTATGCTTTTTAAATGGGTTTAATATGTGGAATGCACTTCCAGCATTTTGTCGATTTCTCGACAAGACCATAATGCAATCAAGGATTTTTTTTTTTTTTTTTTTTTAATCAAATATGCAAATAGAATCGAGGAACCAGTGAAGCCCTAAAGGAAACAATAAATGGAACAACAACAGATAACTGCATCCGTGCGATCTGCTGTACGTTAAGCATTTCCGTCAAAACTGAAGTATGCTTTAAAGCAGAGGTTTTCAATCCTGGTCCTGGAGACCACTGCTCTGCACATTTTGTGTGTCTCCCTTATCTGACGCACTCACTTCAGTACATAGATCTCTCTTCTAATGAGCTGATGATCTGAATCAGGTGTGTTAAATAAGGGAGACACACAAAATGTGGGTTTCCAGGTCCAGGGAATAAATTATTCATGAAAGCCCTTAAGCTAAGAAATCCCTTAGTTATAAGGTTAAGGGTACCCTTAGTGAAACTTGAGTTGCAAGAAAAAACCTAAAGGTCAGCTTAAGGAACTTTAAGGCTCTTATTAAGTATTTCCCTTAATTATCTAAGTGTTCACTTAAGTGTTGCTACAAAGTCCTTAGTAACCATTTCACTTTAAGAAATTTAAGGGAGCAAAACAGCTTCCTTAAATCATCTTAAACTCAGTATCTGCAAGATTTTTAAGCTCAAATGTACATTTTTTAAGCTCAAAGACTTTTAAGCCTTTTGTTTTAAGACCTGCAAAAATAAAATGAATACCATATGAGTGCATTTGGGCGATGTCATGGTAGCATGTTGAACTGTAAAATGACTGTACAAAGCATGATTTACGGGTTTTCACAAAAACAAAATATTCTATATAAATTAAGAAAATGGATGAGTTGTATCAGTTATTCTATTAATTTAATCCATTATTATCAATCAATTATTTTATAGATTAAATAACAGTAGGTGGCGCTTTCGGAACGACCTAAAAATAGCCTTTTCTCCGTTAATGACTGAATACAAAGCAGCGCAGAAATGTGCAGCGCTCTTGTTTAATCAATAAAATGTTTCTATCAGGTTATATTTCCATTTTGATATGCTCTGTTTATTATGAAATGCAGTAACTATATCAACTGCGATTCCCTTTGCTGTATATTGTCAGAAACTACCGTGAAACGCTTCGGGTGTGTTCACACTTGTAGTTCGGTTTATTTGGTTAATTTGGTCCGGACCAAAAAGGAAAATGATACATTAGGTCCTAGTCCGCTTAGCGTTCACACTGGCATTTTTGACAACAAACCTAAAGTCATAGTGATACGTTTAAGACCTGATTGGTCGGGTTGAATGACGTATATTTCTGAACACTCCCAGCAAAAGGAAAAGGTGCGTTCGACTTAAAGCGGCGCTGTGGGTGTATGACATCAAAGTACCCATTCACTGATCACTCTGCCGATTGCCGCTTTAAGTCGAATACAAGCAATGCCGTCTGCTAGACTAACCGTGCTCATTGTTGCATGCATATACTTTTATTTTCACCACCTACGAACTCACAAAGAGCTCATACAAGCCACTTTACCTCCTTGTTGCTCTGCGTTTGCCCTCTGCTTATTTTGTTTTGGATACACCGCTTGTTCCCTTCGTGAAATCATGTTGCATAGCATTGCATCTTGTCCTTACTTCCTGTTTTTGGTTCATTTAGATGTATTTGGTCCATGTTGCGTTCATATTTCATTCGAACCGCACCAGAGTTCGTTTGGAAGGTTTGGTGCGCACCAGGGTTCGGATGGCAGCGTTCACACTTACTAACAGAGCAATCGCACCAGGGTTTGCTTTAATCGAACCAAACATGACAAGTGTGAACACACCCTTAGTATAAACACTAAGGTAAGAGTGACAGATTTGTTGAAACGCTCCTAAAGAACTCCCTTGCCTCAGGGATTTTTTTGTCTTTCAAAGATCATATTGCAAAGACTACTCGATCTTGCAGGTTTGCTTTGCACAACATCAGAAAGATCAGGCCCTTTCTAACAGTGCAGGCTACACAACTTCTTGTCCAGGCCCTTGTCATCTCCAGACTTGACTACTGCAATGCTCTTTTGACTGGTCTTCCATCATGCACAATCAAACCTCTACAAATGATTCAGAATGCAGCAGCACGGCTGGTCTTCAACGAGCCCAAAAGAGCCCATGTTACACCTCTCTTTATCTCCTTGCACTGGCTCCCAATTGCGGCTCGTATCAAGTTCAAGACTCTGATGCTTGCATATAGGACAACCACAGCTACTGCACCTGCTTATCTGCACTCGCTATTGCAAATCTACACCCCCTCCAGAACTCTGAGATCTGCTAGTGAGCGACGCCTTGTGGTACCATCACAGAGAGGTGCTAAATCACTATCCAGAACATTTTCTTTTACTGTTCCTGGCTGGTGGAACGATCTTCCTACCCCTATCCGGAATGCTGATTCCCTGACAAGCTTCAAGCGACAGCTTAAAACTCATCTCTTTCAACTCTATTTACTGTTACCATAAAAAAAAATAAAAATAAAAAAAAAATCTCTTTATTCCTTCCCTTTCTAGCTTGTACTTGTTTGAAGCACCACTTGAAATCTGGTATTATAGCACTGCCTGTGTCTGTTTGTCTCCTTAAGAAGAATCGCTCTATGTTCTCCCAACTGTATGTCGCTTTGGACAAAAGCGTCTGCCAAATGCCTAAATGTAAATGTCCCCTCAGGGATACCTTTAAGTCAAATTACTTAAGAACTTTCATGCAACCAGGCCCAGGATTGAAAACCACTGCTTTAAAATGCAAAGAAACAAGTCTCTCACCTAAGTTTCGCAGTGAGCCAGTAGAGTTGTGATTTCGGCACTCATGTGTCCCACTGCCTTGGCGGCCTCCATGATGGCACGGCGGTACATCCCTTTCTTTTTGCGGTTGAAGCGTGACCTGAAGAATTCGCGGAAGGGCGAGAGTTTGGCAACCGAGAGTTGGGAGGTGGTGGGGGAACCGAACCAGGAGACTTTCGCTTCGGGCCAAGGAGCGTCGACCTCGCCTTCTTCTCTACGAGTTCCGCTAATACTGAGTATCCGCGCGGGCCACCAGGGAAAGCCGTGGATCTTTCCCCAAACGACGTCCCCCACGGTCACAGCGTGGCCTTCCTCGGTCACGCATTTAGTCATGCTGCGAGTGTGCAGTCTTACGGTTAGAGGCGGGACAGTCTTACTTTCCCCTTGAGAGGAAGATGACACGGAGATGTCGTCGCCCGGAGCGAGATCGCAAAGTTCCGGCGACGTTCCGTCGGAGCTGAACGACTTGGACTCGTCTAGGCTGTCGCTGCTGCACACGGAGAGGCTTGAAGAGTCCGCTTTCCGCTTACGGAAGTTGATGAGTAAAGTCAAGTCACCGTGCCGCTCGACCTCCTCGCCTGACCAAAGTTCGATAGAGTTCTTTTCCGCGCCATCTTCGGATTGAGAGCTGGGAACTCTTGGACTTTTTCTCCGGGCGCCGTCCACCAGTTCGGCCTCGTACACGGACACCTGCTCCGCTCCGTCGGCCCGGGATCTTAAGCGAATCTTGGGCGAAGGGGCGTCTGGGCTGGTCAACTTTGGGAGCTTGAGTTTGGGAATGGAAATGGTAAGACCCGTTCGGATAGCGTCCACAGGAGGTTGGACGACTTTCTGCGATTCCTTGGATGCATCTCGCTCTCCGTGGCCGTTCTGCAACAGCTGCTTTGGGCAGAAGGGCTTGACGGAGCCATGAACTCTCGATGGGATCTTCATCACTTCGCCTTTACCTTGTGGAGTGCTGTAGGAGATCTTAATGACGGGACTGTGGGGAATGACGTCCCCTCCGGGAAACTTCTCATCGTCCTTTTTGTCCTTACGGAAGCGTTTGCTGTCGTAGACCGTCTGGTCCTCTCGTCTCTTTGCCTCTTTGTTGTTGTCCCCGTCGTTGTCCTTTCTCAGACTCTTGGGTGGACTTGCTTTAGTGTCCTCGTCGGCCTGTGGCGCGTTCTCCTTCCTGGACGTCTTGGGCACCGTTGGTCCATCTTTGCTGTCCTCGTCGCTGTTTAGTGTGTTTTTGCACTTCTCGCAGAGCACCTGTCGAGGTCTCAGTCGGATCGTGCTCATAGTCATCCGTCCAGGTTCTCGACTTCGTCTTTTCTTCCTCTTGATTGGACGAGGCGGCGGTTGAGGTACCCACTGGTTGTACGTGTGCCGGACCCACATGGGCTGCGGAAACGGGGCGCCTTCGAAGTACGGCGGGTACGTCGGCTGGCCCGGTTGCACCGGGATGGGCACAGGGGCGGGAGGTCCCATCTCAGGCTCAGTGTTCTCATCTTTTGGTCGCTGCGTAGGCTGACTAACGGGTTCAGAGGAAGCCTCTTCACTCGAGACTTCACAGTCCTCTCTCAATATGAGGCTCTCTTCGGATTTTCCAACAACGTCTGGAAGGCAAAACAGCCCAGTCCTAGGGAAAAGAGTCGAGAGAGAACATAAGAGCTAATAATGGACAGAGTAATGGAGGTTAATTACTCTATATACTGCGCTTCTGTACACCGACACAATAGCTTCCTGACTTTCTGACTCATGACTTTTCTCTTTTAAAGCTAAGTGTAATTGCTGTGCCGCAACACCAATTAGACCTGAAAAAAGAAAAGACAAAACTGGCCATTGTTTGGCTGAACAGTCGGTGCTTATTCAAAGTGTCTAAATCATGTGGTGCGACCGTCTGAACATAACTTAAACATCTTTGAATTACCGTAAATGTATTCAGATTAATTTCCTGCACTATTTAGCAAGATTTCCAAAGTGTTTTGTAATCATGTGTAAAATTGCAAAGCATTTGTATTTATATGTCCATCATAATATACAAACTGATATATGATGTCCATGTTATGAAATGTCACGTGGTGCAACCATCAAGAAACTACCATTTTGAGACTTTTATGTTGAAATCCATTCAAAGATAGGACATTGCCTCATATACCAATTTTCCAAGGACCTCCTTTAAATTTGGGGGGAAAAAATAACCTTTTTAACAGCTGGTATGTAGTTACCACATTTGGATATCGTGTGGTATGACCTCAAAAAAAAAAAAAAAAAAAAAAAATTTAAGTTATTTATACAGGTATTTATTTTAATTATAAATTTCTTATTTTGTTCAGGTGACCAAAGTTCTGTTCTTATAAATTTTGACTGAATTTGAAATGTCATGTGGTGCGACCATTGCAGAGTGTTTTCCATCGTAGATATATGTCCCAGATTGGCAGCTTATTATATATTTAATCGATGGATTACATACATAAAATACTTTATTTTAGTATCATTTGGAATAGATTTTCATGCAATTTGGGTCATTTTTTTATGCAGTTTATATGCTATTTTTACGCATTTTTTACACAATTTTTTATGCAATTTGGGTCAAAACAGGAACAGTTTCTTCCCTCAAGCAGTCCATCTCATGAACACTTGAAAAATAAACACGGAACACACAATGCTATTATACATTCATTTATTTACTTAATATACATACTTGTTTACATTTCTAACTTGCACCTGTACATAGTAAATTGTTTAAATTTGTCTATATTAGTTTATTTTAAATAGTATTTTTGTTTATTAAATAAGCATTTATTCGTAATTTATCTTTTTTTTTTTATTTGTGTCATTTGGAGTGACCACTCATCATGTGGTGCGACCAATTATAGCAACTGTATTAAATTAAAAATAAAATATCTTATTTCTGTTTTGGAAACATCTTTGAAATTACCCTAAATGTATTCAAATTAATTTCCTGCACTATTTGGCAAGATCTCCAAAGTGCTTTGTAACCATGTATAAAATTGCAAAGCATTTGTATTTATTTTTCCATCATAATATACAAACAAACTGATGGATGATGTCCATTTTTATTGACCATCAAGAAACTACCATTTTGAGATTTTATGTTGAAATTCATTCAAAGATAGGACAATGCATCATATACCACTTTTCCAAGAACCCATGGAAGCATCAAACAGGTTTGTAACCCTTTTAAATTTGGGGAAAAATAACCTATTTAATGGCTGGTATGTAGTTACCACATTTGGATATCATGTGGTATGACCTCTTGTTTTGTTCAGGTAGCCAATTCTGTTCTTGTAAATTTTGACTGAATTTAAAATGTCATGTGGTGCGACCACTGCAGAGTGTTTTCCATTGTAGATATATGTCCCAGACTGGCAGCTTTTGTGCTTTTATATTCAATTGATGATTTATATACATAAAATACTTTATTTTAGTATAATTTACAGTAGATTTTTAGGCAATTTGAGTAATTTCAGATGATTTGTTTAATCTTTGTGCAATATGAGGAAAAAATGTAATAATAAATAAATAGACCATTTATTTTTTGTTTGGAAATTAAGTAATTTAATATTTTTTATTAATAAATATTTTAATCTATTTTTTCCAGATTCCACTACCAAGCAAAATTGATTTTAAAATAGATTTTTAAGGTCTTTGTGCATTTGGAGCGACCACTCATCATGTGGTGCGACCAATAATAGCAATAACTGTATTAAATTAATAATCACTGCTACAGTGTACTTGAAAATTTGTATTTTTAAAAAATTAAGCAGTTTTATACAATTTACAGAAAAAAAAAAAAGAGTCTGCACACTACATTTAAAGTGGCAACTGAAACTGTAGAACAAAAACAAGAGGTCATTATTTACAAAAACTCAAAGGAAATGCGAATACTCTGTTTTTAAAGACTTTAATTACTGAGAACATCTCAAAAAAATGTTGAGCATTTTAAGGAAATTAAATAATTTTATTATAAACAATGGTCGCACCACGTGACATTTATTAAGGCTACAGCCAATTCATCTAAAAAAAAAAAAACCCAGTAAAAATCACCTCATTTACAATTTGTGTACACAACATTTTTAATGTTTAAACAAACAAACAAAAAAACAATAGTTATTATTTTTGTATTTTAAAATTGGCCATATACGTCAATGACCCAAATCAAGTTTTTAGTAAGTTTTAGTTATTTTAGTACTTCAAATTAAACAAAAAGTTAACTAAATGAAAATAAACACACTATATTTTCAGTTTATGGTTATTTTATTTCAGACAATGCACATTTCTGATTTATTTTTACATGTGCTTATTTTTAACAGTACCACAGTGTTGCGAAACCTTTGAACACTCATGAACAGAAACGCATGATTAAACATTTCTAATGGCAAGCTGACTCTTGACCAGAAAAACAAGTTCGTGAACCAGTCATATCATGCAACACATAACCACACCTATTTGTTCTTATATCCTTCAAAGAAATGCTTCAGATATCACTTCATCTCTTGAAACTTTTATTCCTAGAAACTCCAAGAACTTAAAGCGTAGGAGGAGGATTAACCTCATGAAAACACATCAAGGTCACGTTTTAATAATACAGCATAAACCAAATGAAGACTATTTTAGGACAACCATCATTATGTGCATTGTCACAGTGTTTTCAGAACAATTAGGCACATTATGTCCCCAGCACCTCTTTACTGTAATTACTGGACAATGACTTTGAATTACATTTAGTGGTGATTCCCAATAGATTTGCTTGAATGACACAAATACAGCACAAATAATGATAGTAGTAGCAGTCTAAAATGAAAATTAAATAGGCCTGAATTATGCATGAATAATATGGAAGCTCATTTCCACAACTTCCACAAAACAAAAGTGGTGATTTTGACTTTTTTCCTCGCAATTCAGAGACATAAATGGGTCAAAGATGAGAAATCCCATTTTGGTGTCTGCATCAAATACAATTTGAAAAAGTGATACTTTTTTAAACATAAAAAGCTTATTTAATGCAAGTAAAATGTCTAATGTTTCAGAGAAATGTTAACATTTGGGTGAAATAATGTGCTATTGCCATTTAATGTAACAAATTTATTCATGTAAAAAATGGGAAAAAAAAAAAAGTGAGTTTTTGCTTAAAACAAGCAAAATAATCTTATTTTAAGCAGAAAACTAGATTATTTTTCTTACTGGCAGATTATTTTGCTTGTTTCAAGCAAAAACTCACTTAAGTTTGACTTTTCTTTTCTGAAAACAAGACCATTTTTACTTGTCTAGAAAATCCTTGATTTAAGAATGTTTCGATATTTTGGCTGGAAATGAGACAAAACATCCAAATAAGAAAAGCATTTTTTGCAGTTTAAAGATTGTTGGAGTATGTTTTACACTGCAAAAAATGCTTTTCTTCAGATTTTTGTGTCCTGTTTCCAGCCAAAATATCTAAAAATTCTTAAATCAAGAAGGGTTTTCTAGACAATTACAAATTATTGTCCTGTTTTCAAAAAAAGATGGGGGCAAAAAACAAGCAAAAAAAATCTGCCAATGGGGTAAGAAAAATAATCTTATTTCAATGTGAAAAACATTTTTTTTTTGCTTACCCCATTGGCAGATTATTTAGCTTGTTTTAAGCAAATACACTTAACTTTGTCTTATTTTTTATTTATTTTATTTTTTTTGGAAAACAAGAATTTTTCCTTGTCTAGAAAATCCTTCTTGATTTAAGAAATTTTAAATATTTTGTCTGGAAACTAGTTTAAAGATTATTGGAGTATGTTTTACACTGAAAACAATGCTTTTCTTCAGATTTTTTTTTTGTCTCGTTTCCAGCCAAAATATCTAAAAATTCTTAAATCAAGAAGGATTTTCTAGACAAGGAAAAATTATTCTTGTTATCAGAAAAAAGTAGTAAAAATTAAGTGAGTTTTTGCTGGAAACAAGCTAAATAATCTACCAATGGTGTAAGCAAAATAATTGGCAGATCATTTTGCTTGTTTCAAGCAAAAACTCAACTTTGTTCTGAAAACATTACTAGATTTAGGAATATTTAGATATTTTGGCTGTAAAAGAAAAGCAAACTATATGTTTTTTTGTTTTTTTACACTTAGAAATGTCATTTTCTACACCAATTTTGAAAATAAGTATATTAAACATTTATTATCATAAGGATTATCGTATATAAGGATTTCATTTAAAAGCTGTATTGTTATTTTGATGTTTGAAAACGCTTTTTGGTCTCAGAATTACAAGATCTAAACTCACAATAGTCTCACAAATTCGAGTTTACATTTCGCAATTCCACCACCGAATGAAAAAACAAAAAGCTAATTGCGACTGTGTCTTGATTCTGACTTTTCTACTTTATGTCCCACACTTGTGGTTGTATTTTGCAATTGTGACTGGAGCCTGGAGGTGAAAGAGGCAACCTGAGCCAAAGCAATGAGCCGCACGACTGCTCGCTGTTAGAAAAAAAACGACAGACAAAGAGACCAACGGGACGGCCCGGAACCCCCCTCCACCTCACTGAACAAAAACAATCCCATAAACCACCGGGGACACAGGAGAGGGCCAAGAGATTTGCTTGTTTTCACATCCAGCCCTGAAATCTGATTGTGCCGGGATTATCAATTAAACCTTAGAAGGAAGTCCTGCGGGTAAAAGAGGCAGAAGCCCTCAGGCAATAAACACCAATCATTTGAGATGTTTGACGAAAAATAAAACGCCCACCCCCTGAAGCGCACGTCCTCCAGGACACAGCTGGTCTAGGATCAGAATCCCGTGTAGGTGAAAGAAAACATTTCATTGCATAATCGGCATATTTATAACGGCTCAAATGCTCACGACAGACTAGATGCTATTTAAACACTCTCATGCCGTTCAGAACGGAGCACTAGCTCACTACTGAGACACTACACTCAATACTGCATACTATTTTTTCAGAATGAAGGAATTATTCTGCGATATAATCATTTATTACACTCTTTTTTTGGCTTGAACCATCCATGGAACCTTTCAATTGTTTAAAAGGTTCTATTGTAGTCAAAAAAGGTTCTTTAGAATTTTAAAATGGTTCTTTTTTGGAACTGTTCACTGCAAGGTTCTTTGGGGAACCAGCAATGGCTCTTCTATGGCATCACTGCAAATAAACCCTTTTGGAAGCTTTTTTTTTTAGGAGAGCATACTTATTTTACTTCACTGGAAAAAAAAAAAAAAAAAAAAAAAAAAAAACTTCTTACGAAATGCCAAGAAACATTAAATTATATGTGGAATTCTGAAGCAGAAAAAAAAAAAGTGTTTTTTTTTGTTTGGAAAACTGTCCAATAATCTCTCTTGCAAAATCATTTTTACAGTGCATGATGCTTATTTTCTATTTGGAAGTTAATTCTGACAATTTTGCAAGTTTATATTTCATAAAGCATGCTTATTTTCTCACAACTGCAAGGGAAATGTTAATAATGCATTGTTAAATGACAATTTTAAAGTAGAAAGACTGAAAAAGTCTGAAATAGTAAACAGGCTCTAAAAATCCTGTTATATTTGCATACAGCCTATTTTGCATTTTTAAGGTAATTCTGAAAAATAAAAAGCAAAAAATATATATATTTTTTACTTTTTTCCTCACAATTCAGATTTTTTATTCTTTTATTTTTTATTCTTCCTCAGAATTGTAAGGAAAAGTCAAAAACTTTTTTTTATTTTTTTAGAACAATAAAAAAAAGGATAAATGTTCCATATACTTTTTTTCTTGCAATTGCAAGTTTATATTTCATAATGCAAGCTTTTTTCTCATAACTGCAAGGGAAAAAGTCTGAATTTAAAATGCACTGTCTGTGAAACATTAATAATGCATTGAATTAAACATTAATTTTTTGAAGTAGAATAGCATAAATAGTATTTTCTAGTTAAACTCTCTAATAATCTTTTTTGTCAACATTGAAACATTTTACAAAATCACTTTTTACAATGCATGAAGCTTATTTAAAAGTTAATTCTAAAAAACCCTCAAATGAGTAAATTTCTGACAAAGAAGTAAATTTTGTTGCAATTGCATGTTTCTATTTCATAATGCAAGCTTTTTCCTCATACATTCCATTGTTTGTGAAACTGTAATGATGCACTGAATTAAAATAGTATTTTCTAGTAAACAAACTCCAGTAAAATTCCAATGCATACAGCTTATTTTACATTATTAACGTAATTCTGAAAAAATTAAACCAGTAAAATTCTTTTTTATTTTTTTTATAAAATTTCTGAAGAAAAAAAGTCAATTACCTTTTTATGTTTAATAACAATGAACAAATATGATAAACGTTTAATATATTTACTTTCAGCTTTTTTTAGTAAACAAACAAATTGGTGTAGAAACTTCACTGATTTAGAAAATGACAACTTTATTTACAACTTCAATGCATACAGCTTATTTTGCATTTTTAAGTTAATTCTGAAAAATAAAATGAGCAAAATTCTAAATTTTCTTGCAAATAATTCAAGAAAAGGCAGAATTGTAAGAAAAATAGACAATTACCTTTTTAATTTTTAAATAACAATAAAAACAAATGATTTATATACTTATTTTCAGTTTTGTACAATTGATGTAGCAGCATTTTGAAGTGTAAAAATGTCAAGTATTTTCTAGTAAAACATACTCCAGTAATCTTTATTCACAACTTTAATGTATACAGCTTATTTTGCATTTTTAAGTTAATTCTGAAAAATAAAATGAGAAAAATCATACATTTTCTTGCAAATAATACTAGAAAAACCAGAATTGTAAGAAAAAAAGACAATTACCTTTTTTTTTATAGCAATAAAGAAATGATAAATGTTTAATATATTCATTTTCAGCTTTTTTTTAGTACAAACTGGTATAGAAACTTTACTGGTTTAGAAAACGACATTTTAAAAAAAAAACATAGTATTTTGTAATAAAACATCCTCTAATAATCTTTATTTTACAACTTTAATGCATACAGCTTATTTTGAATTTTTAAGTTAATTCTGAAAAATAAAATGAGCAAAATTCTACATTTCCTTGCAAATAATTAAAGAAAAGCCAGAATTGTAAGAAAAATGTTTTTTAATTTTTTTTTATAACAATAAAAAACAAATGTTTTATATACTTATTTTCAATTTTGTACAATTGATGTGGAAACATTTTGAAGTGTACACACTCCAATAATCTTTATTCAGAATTTAGATGTGGCTCTTATTTTCCTTTTGGTGAGTGTTGTGCAAAAATGTGTAACTTTTCAATTAAACACGACACAAAAAGACCAAGTTCTGGATCATTCATCCCACTGGAGATGAAAGGTTTGAGAGCGCTGCATTGTGGGACAAACTATTCTATGCCAAGTAATCACTAGGTCATCCGAGTACACTATTCACACAGAAAACGTGCAGTTAGTACGCCATTCTGAATATAAAACAATATGTCCAACGAGCGCCGATGACTCACGACTCAGGACATGACACACGATGACATAACGGGAACAGCGCAGCATCTGACCACATTTCAAAGCAGTGACTTAACAAAAAGTTGCATAAAAACGATGAGGAAAATGAGACGTTTCCACTCATCCTGTAGGAAAAAGCTATTAATACCTTAGCTTTTCATTAGATCAACCATTGTTGAAAATAAAAGCATGCATATTTAGACATTTTACATCAGCTAGCTGTCAAAATATTTAACATTTAAACTAAATATGTGAACTTAGTCACATAAACAGGCAATATTTCTCAGAGTCGCTCATACGCTGTTTATAACTTAATATTATAACATTATAAAGCGGATGAGTGACATCTCGCCCGTCTTTGTTTGACACAAAAAACGGATTATTTTACAATAAACCCATAAAACCTATGGACTGGAATGAGGTGAACTAGTGTAGACAATGACAGCTGCTTGTTAATACGAAAAAGCAAGTAAACAATCAAAGGCCCTAATGTGGTTTTATAAGAAAAGCATTTGAAGCAAACCCCCAAAATGCATTTTGACGGATGAAATGGTTAAAGAGGCATGGCTGAGGAATATTTGACCTTTAAACTGGATGTATGATGGGACAGAGTGTTATAACAATGGCATCTGACACTTGATGAAGAATCATTTTGACCCAAAATACTGAGAAAATGGCCTTTAAAGTTGTCCAAATGAAGTTTTTAGCAATGCACATTACCATTGAAAAATTAACTTTTGATATATTTACAGTACGAAATTTACTAAATATCTTCATGGAACATGATCTTTACTTAATATCCTAATGTTTTGTCATAAAAAAAACTAAAATTGATCATTTTGACCCATGCGTTTGCTACAAATATACCTGTGCTATTTGGTCGAAATACAACTATTTGAAAATCTGGAAACTGAGGGTGCAAAAAAAATCAAAATACTGAGAAAATGGCCTTTAAAGTTGTCCAAATGAAGTTCCTAGCGATGCATATCACTATCCAGAAATTAAGTTTTAATATATTTACTGTAGGAAATGTACTGCATATCTTCATGGAACATGATCTTTACTTAATATCCTAATGTTTTTTGGCATAAAAAATAAAAATGTATCATTCTGACGTATGCTTTTGCCACAGATATACCTTAAGATGCATACCAAGAAGTCACATTTACCAAAATTATCAGGCGTGTTTAAAACAAGAATCATTAGATGACATTAAAAGACTCTTTTTAAAGATCACAATTCAGCTCATATGCTGTTTATAACTTAATATAACATCTCACCCGTCTTTGTTTGACACAAAAACCTGATTATTTTACAATAAACCCATAAAACCTATGGACTGGAATGAGGTGAACTAGTGTAGACAATGACAGCTGCATGTTAATACGAAAAAGCAAGTAAACAACCAAAGACCCTAATGTGGTTTTATAAGAAAAGCGTTTGAGTCAAACCCCCAAAAATGCATTTTGACGGATGAAATGGTTAAAGAGGCATGGCTGAGGAATATTTGACCTTTAAACTGGATGTATGATGGGACAGAGTGTTATAACAATGGCATCTGACACTTGATGATGAATAATTTTGACCCAAAATACTGAGAAAATGGCCTTTAAAGTTGTCCAAATGAAGTTTTTAGCAATGCACATTACCATTGAAAAATTAACTTTTGATATATTTACAGTACGAAATTTACTAAATATCTTCATGGAACATGATCTTTACTTAATATCCTAATGTTTTTTGTCATAAAAAACAAAAATTGATCATTTTGACCCATGCTTTTGCTACAAATATACCTGTGCTATTTGGTCGAAATACAACCATTTGAAAATCTGGAATCTGAGGGTGCAAAAACCTCAAAAAAAAACTCAAAATACTTAGAAAATGGCCTTTAAAGTTGTCCAAATGAAGTTCCTAGCAATGCACATTACCATTGAAAAATTAAGTTTTGATATATTTACAGTAGGAAATTGACTAAATGTCTTCATGGAACATGATCTTTACTTAATATCCTAATAATTTTTGCCATAAAAAATAAAAATGGGTCATTTTGACCCCATGCTTTTGCTACAAATATACCTTAAGATGCACACCAAAAAGTATCAGGCGTGTTTAAAACAAGTATCACTAGATGACATTAAAAGACTATCTATGGATCACAATTCAGCTCATATGCGGTTTATAAACTAATATAACATTATAAAGCGTTTGAGTGACATCTCACCCGTCTTTGTTTGACACAAAAACTTTTATTTTACAATAAACCCATAAAACCTATGGACTGGAATGAGGTGAACTAGTGTAGACAATGACAGCTGCTTGTTAATACGAAAAAGCAAGTAAACAATCAAAGGCCCTAATGTGGTTTTATAAGAAAAGCATTTGAAGCAAAACCCCAAAATGCATTTTGACGGATGAAATGGTTCAAGAGGCATGGCTGAGCAATATTTGACCTTTAAACTGGATGTATGATGGGGAAAATCTGGAAACTGAGAGTGCAAAAAACTCACAATATTGAGAAAACGGCCTTTAAAGTTGTCCAAATTAAGTTTTTAGCAATGCATATTACTATTCAAAAACTAAGTTTTAATATGTTTACAGTAGGAAATTGACTAAATGTCTTCATGGAACATGATCTGTACTTAATATCCTAATGATTTTGGCATAAAAAATAGAAATTGATCATTCTGACCCATGCTTTTGCTACAAATATACCTTAAGATGCATACCAAAAAGCTGACTACTTTACAACAAACCCATAAAACCTAAAAAACAGCATAGTGATGATGGAAACTGGAATGAGGTGAACTAGTGTAGACAATGACAGCTGCATGTTAATATGAAAAAGCAAGTAAACAATCAAAGGCCCTAATGTGGTTTTATAAGAAAGGCGTTTAAAGCAAAACCCCCAAATGCATTTTGACGGATGAAATGGTTAAAGAGGCATGGCTGAGGAATATTTGACCTTTAGACTGGATGTATGATGGGACAGAGTGTTATAACAATGGCATCTGACCCTTGATGAAGAATAATGATGATTTAAGTCAATTAAACGGATAGTGTGAGGCAATTCGTGAATGCTCGGTGAACGTGCCTGACAACATTTAAACATCAATCAATGTTTCATCTGGAAATGATACAATGTTACAAGATGAAAGAGCTTCAGATGCTACATGGCTAAAGCAGAAAGAGCAAGCAATCTGCTGCAAGGCGCTTGAAAAACACACAATCCGACACAAAAGAGCCGATTTATTCGCTTCTACGCGTTTTTATAGCTAGGGTTGATGGTGGTGATGAAGGTGGCTGTTCTTCTCATTGTCTCTGAGAAAGGCCTGCTTGTGTTCCCCGGCCTGCTGCTGGGCCCGAACCTGACAAAAGTGTGTTTTTGCACGAAAACACAAAGAAAGGCGACTCACTTTCTGCTGCAGTCCAGCAAGATGCCGGTGTAGCTCCTCTCCCGGTACGTGAGCGTCACCACCAGCGTGTCGTTGACGATCTGGTCGACGGTCACCGGGATCCGGGAGCCGGCCCGCAGCTCCTCGGCTACAGCCTCCATGTTCTCCTCGCTCGGGTGTCCGGCTTGGCGTCGCTCGATCCCGGCCGCCGGAGCCACGGTCGCGTCGGCCTTCGCTGCTACTGCGATCCGTCAGCGCGCTCGGGAGGCTCCGCCAGGACGCGCAATGACGCCATCAGCTCCACCGACGCGATTACAACGGATCCGTCCGCGGTGACATCACCACAGAAAGATGAGAAGAGCAGCACCAAACACAGCAGAAAAACACCAAATCTACTGTTGAAACCATAGCCTAGAAAATTTCACCTTCTTCACAGAACATTCACCTAATAACAGCACATGCACCCATTACATCACATACACACCTCAAGATTACATACATACACACACATATATATATATTCTAAAGTCATCTAAATGGCAAAAAAAAAAAAAAAAAATTCTGAGCAAAAACTAATGACTGTTATACTGTTAATACTTTTTTTTAACCATGATTTAAAAAAAAAAAAAACACTAAATTGTAAAATGTATGCCAAAAAACATTTAGAACCAGATGACATTAAAAGACTCTATTTAAGGATCACACTTCAGCTCTGTAATACTAATTAAGTGTAATTTTAAACCTTCAAAGCAATGGGTTTCAGCCATTTGTCTAAATGCAGTTCCTAGCAATGGATATTACTAATCAAGAATTATTTTTAAATATATTTACAGTAGGAAATGTACAAAATATCTTCATGGAATATGATTTTTACTTAATATCCTAATGGTTTTTGTCGTAAAAGCTAGATAATTGATAATTTTGACCTATACAATGTATTTTTGACTATTGCTACAAAAATACATGATGACATTAAAAGACTCTTTTTGAGGATCACAATTCAGCTCTAATTAAGTAAGTTTTGTGAACCTAAATGGAATTGCAAAAAAAAAAAAAAAAAAAATAATCTAAATAAAAAAACCTTCAAAATAAACTTCAAAATACTGAGAAAATTTCCTTTAAAGTTGTTCAAATGAAGTTCTTAGCAGTTACTAATCAAAAATTAAGTTTTAATATATTTATGGTAGGAAATTTACTAAACGTCTTCATGGAACATGATCTTTACTTTATATCCTAATGTTTTTTGGCATAAAAGCTAGAAAAAAATGATAATTTTGACCCATACAATATATTTTTGGCTATTTCTACAAATATAACTGTGCTACTTAAGACTGGTTTTGTACTCCAAGTTCACATATGACAAAAATTTTAAACCTGTAAAGCACTAGATTGGTCATTTAAAGTATAATGAAATTTAGTTTAATCACTTCTTCGTTTATATATTTTATTAGGTTCAGATCTGAATGATGCTGTTTAATTTGCATAAAAAAGAAACCGTGTTTCACTCATATTTTGACATTTTATTTTCACAAAAGTTATTTGAAACATTAAAGTAGTCTTACTTGCATTTAGTATGCTTTTTATGTACAGTATGTAAAACACCTTTTGTAAAATTAAATTTTTTGCAAACACCTAAATGGATTTGCATGGAATTGCATCATCTAATTATAATATACAGATATACCTGTGCTACTTAAGACTGGTTTTGTGGTCCATGAATCACATATACCAAAATATCAGGCATATTTAAGACAAGTATCATTAGATCACATTAAGGATCAAATATTAAAATCCTAATTAAGTGTAATTTTAGACCTACAAAGCAGTAGGTTTTAGCCGATTGTGAGCAAGTTTTTAGTCATGCAAAACATTATAAAAATGTAGTTTGATCACTTATACTTTTATATATTTTAATAAGTACAGGTCGGGCTAAGTATGCTGTTTTACATAACAGATTTGAATGAAAATAAAAACAGTATTTGACATATTTTTGACATTTTTGGTTTCCAAAAGTCATTTGAAACATTAAAGTTGACACTTTACTTGCATTTAATATGCTTTTTATTATTCCCAAAATGGGATGTCTTGTGTGTATATATGTATATTTATACATACAAATATTACAAAAATTAATCTAGTATTTTTATTTATTTATTTGTGAATTTTCAGTGGTTATTATATAAGCAAACTCATCTGTGATTACGTATTTTCACATATTAATATCTTAAATTCATTATTATGATTGTCAGTCTCAGTGAACTTACAAGGAGCTTATTTAAATGTGGTTTTCATTTCATGCAAATATCCAAATCAGCATTTACTTGGAGAAATGTGACACAAAGATGTTTCATCGTCTTATAGATGTTCATGTTTTTTGCTGAAGCTTTCATTCAGCGTATTGATCAAATCAAAGCATCAAACACAATAAAAACAATCCTGAAACAAACTGATCAGCGATCTGTTTTCTTGACGTTTATTGAATGTGACACTGAGTTCCAGAATTGAGAGGATAGTTGGTGATTTTCCCATAAAAACCCTGATCCATTAGGCCTTAAAATGGCTGCCAGACCCTGACAGATTCATGTGGAAACACACAATGAGGATGATGAAGAGGATGAAGGTCACAGCGCCACCTGCTGCTCAAAATGAGGACTGCGTTCACATCTGTGTTGAACGATATTTCAAAATGACATTTCAATTGTAATAAACACACACCAATATTGCTAAAACTTTTAAACTAAACTAAAAAAAAAATTAAATTACAAGAGATATAAAAATAATACTGATTGAGAATATTAATAAAGATGAATAAACATAATATGATATTTTACATTTGACAAACAATGACAAGATAACAGCAAGTAATGTCTTGAATTAAACGAAAACTAAAGACATAAAAAGCATTTTCATTTCTTGAAATAAAATAAACACTAAAATAAAAAAACTGTAGTAAAGTAAGTAAACTGAAGTAAAACTGAAATAAAAGTTATAAAAAGTATAAAAACATAGAAAATGTAATTTCAGTTGTAATAAACACACACCAATATTCCTAAAACTTTAACAAATTAACAAAAAATAAAAAATAAAAATAAATAAATTTAATGACAACAAGAGATATAATAATAATAATGATTCAGAATATAAATAAAGATGAATAAAGATAATACGATCTTTTAAATTTACAAACAAATGGCAAGTAATGTCTTGAATTAAATGAAAACTAAAACCATAAAAGCATTTTGATTTCTTGAAATAAAACAAACAATAAAAAATAAAAAAAAACATTTCTCATTTTTATTTGCTTCAACATAATGTACTAAAATAACTAGAAGTAAAACTGAAATAAAAGTTATAAAAAGTATAAAAACATAGAAAATGTAATTTCAGTTGTAATAAACACACACCAATATTGCTAAAACTTTAACAAATAAAAAAAAAAAAATTAAATGACAACAAGAGATATAAAAATAATACTGATTCAGAATATTAATAAAGATGAATACAGATAATTCGATCTTTTACATTTACAAACAAATTGCAAGTAATGTTTTGAATGAAATAAAAACTAAAACCATAAAAGCATTCTGATTTCTTGAAATAAAACAAACACAAAAAAAAAACTTTTATTGCTAATATTGCTAAAACTTTAACATATTAACAAAAAATAAAAATAAAAATAAAATGAAAACAAGAGATATAAAAATAATAATGATTCAGAATATTAATAAAGATGAATAAACATAACATGATCTTTTACATTTTTTACAAACAATTACAACAAAACGAGTCTTGAATTAAATGAAAACTAAAACCATAAAAAAGCTTTTTCATTTCTTGAAATAAAATAAACTCTGAAATAAAATAGAATATTAAAAAAAAATCACATTTTTATTTGGCTCAACATAATGTACTAAAATAACTAGAAGTAAAACTGAAATAAAAGTTATTAAAAGGATATAAACATATTAAATTAAATTAAAACTAAAGACATTAAAAAGCATTTTCATTTACTGAAATAAAATAAACTCTGAAATAAATTAGAACGTTTTAAAAACTACTTTTGCAGAGGCAACATTTCTCATTTTTATTTGCCTCAACATAATGGACTAAAATAACTGGAAGTAAAACTGAAATAAAAGTTATTAAAAGTATATAAGCATTATTTATTTAGTCATTTCAATTGTAATAAAGACACAACAATATTGCTTATAACTTTTAAACTAAACTAAAAAATTTAAATGACAACAAGAGAATATTAATAAAGTAAAGAAAATAAAAAGCATTTTCGTTTCTTTAAATAAATAAACTCTGAAATAAAATAAATAAAAAACAATATTAACCAACCAACACACACCAATATTGCTAAAACTTTAACTAAAAAAAAATGAAAATGACATAAAAAAAAATTAAAATGACAACAAGAGATATAAAAATAATGATTCAGAATATGAATAAAGATGAATAAATATAATACGATCTTTTAAATTTCACAAACAGTTACAAGAAAGTAATACCTTGAATTAAATGAGTACTTTAAAAATAGAAAATCAGAAATAGTACTTTCTTGTAAAACATACTCCAAGAATCTTTGTTTTATTTAGAGTTTCAAAAACTTGTTTGTAGTGTGTAAATACGTCATTTGTAGGTTGATTGTGTTTCTGTGGCTTTCCTTGAACGCATGTTAGTTTCTTGTTAATACCTAACCATTCTTAAATCGAGATTCAGCATTTACTTGAAGAGCAAAATGACATTGTTTTCTGAAAAACGTATCAGAAGTGTTTGTCAATAAGGTCAGAAAAATACCTAGGTAGGTTTTTTTCTTCTTGTTTTAACATTTTTTTTTCTTTTAAAAACTCAAAATCACATTAATTCAACACTGCAAAAAATGCTTTTCTTACATAGATTTTTTTTGTCTTGTTTTCAGCCAAAATATCAAAAAAATATTAAATTAAGAAGGATTTTCTAGACGTAAAACTTATCGTCTTGTTTTCAGAAAAAAGAAATTAAATTTAAGAGAGTTTTTGCTTGAAACAAGCAAAATAATCTAGTTTACTGCTTCAAATAATATTATTTTGCTTACCCCATTGGCAGATTATTGCTTGTTTTAAGCAAAAACTCACTTAATTATGACTTATTTTTTCTGAAAACAGGAAAATAATTTTTGCTTGTCTAGAAAATCCTTCTTGATTTAAGATTTTTAGATATTTTGGCTGGAAACAAGACAAAAAAACCTAAGTAAGAAAAGCATTTTTTTGCAGTGAATGTTGTAACTTCTTTGTAGCAAAAGCTTTACAAGCAGCTTCTGAGTGAAAATGGTTTCAAAGTGAATCCAACACCAGTGTTTTTTTTCCAGTGTTGAGTGAGTTGAATGTATAATTGTAGGTTTTGGGAAGTCTTGTGTCGAACAGATGTCAGATTCAGACTCAGATCCACCCATCCATCTGTTTCTGCTCCTCTGGATCACTGCAGGACACAACGACCCTTCATTGATTGAAACGAGAGCAAATATCCACCAATGGGCTCAGAAAAAACAACTCAAATCAATTCAAAGGGAAAACAAGTGATTTAATGCGGTTTAGATGTCAACACTGCAAAAAATGCTTTTCTTACTTAGATTTTTAGTCTTGTTTCCAGCCAAAATATCTAAAAATTCTTAAATCAAGAAGGATTTTCTAGACAAGTAAAAATGATTGTCTTGTTTTCAGACAAAATATGTTAAAATTAAGTGAGCTTTTGCTTAAAACAAGCCAAATGATCTGCCAATGGGGTGAGAAAAATAATCTATCTTTCATCTTGAAATAAGATTATTTTTCTCACCCCATTGGCAGATTATTTTGCTTGTTTTAAGCAAAAACTCACTTAATTTTGACTGCTATTTTCTGAAAACAAGACAATCATTTTTGCTTGTCTAGAAAATCCTTCTTGATTTAAGAATTTTTAGATATTTTAGCTGGAAACAAGACAAAAAATCTAAGTAAGAAAAGCATTTTTTGCAGTGAAAATAAATAAGACACTGCAAAAAATGATTTTCTTACTCTGTATTTTTGTCTTGTTTTTCTGTACTAACATGTATTAACATTAAATTAAGCTTCTTCGAGAAAAACAATTCTGTTAATGATTGAATGCATTTCTGTATGATACAGGAAAATCTACAGAATTGTAAATCATTTTAAACAAACTTTAGCTGAGAGTTCAGAGGAGACTAAACTGATCTGAATAATAACTTGATTGTCTTTTGTAGAGTTGCTTTACAGCAGAAAACGGCACTGTAAAAAAAACGTGTTTTAACTTTAAGAAGTGTTTGCGCTGCCTTAAAATGTTACGTTTAGTCAACATGAAATGTTAAGTTGTACTACATGAAAACATAGATATTTGAGTTGAGTAAACTTTTTTTTTTTTACAGTGTTTCATAATTGATGAACTTTATTTTCCTTTCGTTTATTACTGTGAAGCTGCTTTGTAAAGTTTCTATAGAAAAAACATGGCTTAACTTAGAGTAATAGACTCTTGTTCAATGAGAAGTTCACTCTCAAAATAAAAATGTACAGATAACTCACACCATTGTCACTTAAGTTGTTCATGTATTTCTTTCTTCATTCGTAAAGAAGTTATATTTTTTGAGGAATACATTCTTGGAATCTCTGCAATTTAGTGAACTTCTATGGTGCCCAAAATGGAGCCGAGGAATAACTGACGTAGATCGAATTCCTTTCTTGTATTTAAAGGGGCCGCAGTCAAGCTTGTTGATCTTCATTGATTTTCATCAAGAATTATTATAAAAAGTGAATATTTTCCCCCAAAATGCAATAAATCCAGCAGGGAAAAAAAGAATGTTGAGATTAATGTTTTAACTATAAATTTTTGAATGTAGAAATATTAAGTGATTTAAATCACTGAAAATATACTTTAAAAATGAAACTACAAGCCAGTAGGTGGCGTCAAGTCACTTATTTAATTACTGAATCATATTCATTTGATTTGTTCGAACGGCTGATTCATTGAGGAATAAAGCAAGTGGTCTATGCATCCCTGCCTCTGCTGAATTATTATTATCCCCGGTGGGGATAAAAACATCCCGCGAACCCGCTCCTAAGTTCGGTTCTGAATCAAATGATTCGCGATACGCGCTTTGAAGTCCCTTTTTGAGTCAAATGATTCGCGATACGCGCTTTAAAGTCCGGTTCTGAATCACATGATTCGCCATACACGCTTTGAAGTCCCTTTTGAGTCAAATGATTCGCGATACGCGCTTTGAAGTCTCTTTTTGAATCAAATGATTCGCGATACGCGCTTTAAAGTCCGGTTCTGAATCAAATGATTCGCCACACGCGCTTTGATATCCCGTTCTGAATCAAATGATTCGCGATCTGATTGGAGCGCTTCGAAACAGTGAATCATTTTGCGACGCAGTGGTTGATCTTTGCTGGCTTTATATAATTTATTCGTTGTTTGAAATGAAATCGTTACAATTAATAGGACTAACTAATGTTTTTATGAACTTGTGATCACATTTCATGACATGACACTCATTATCTGGTACTTGTCTAAAAAGATGTAGGCTATATAATGTGCAATGTTAACAGATTACACTAATATTAGTTTTCAAAAGCATCCCCCCCTCTGCTTTTTTCACAAATCGCAAATATGTTATATATGTATATAACATATTTCTACAGCAGTCTATATTTTTTTTTATTTCATATGTATAGATATGACAAATATTTCGCATTTGACAAATATTTTACACTCTTTTGCATGGTCTGGCGCCAAATTAACATGAAATTCCCACTTGTTTTCAGAAAATATATAACGTTAATCAGCAACTTACCAGAAAAACCAACAATCTCAGCCACCTTTGCCCACGCATCATTTTTTTTTATTTATGTCCCTGTATGCAAACAGGGACACGTCATAAATAATTGGGTAACCCGCAACAGCAATTATCAAACTCTCCTCCATTTCGCTTCGGAACTAATGTTCATCTCAAGCGGAGCACTTCTACTTTTGATTGGCTGCCGCCGCTTGCCGCTGATCCGCGTCATAGCTCATTACCATAAAGTTGAGCTGATTTCAACTCTCCTCGCCGCTCATTGAAAATGAATGAATTCCGGCCGCTTTGACTCTCTCGCCGCGTTCGGTGTGAACGCACAGTAAGGGTCTTATCTAGCGAAACGATTGGTTATTTTCTAAAAATGACAATTTAGATACTTTTTAGCCTCAAATACTGGTCTTTTCTAGTTCTGTGTGAACTCCGGTTCAAAACAGAACAAAAAAAGGTCATTGAATTAAGTCGATTTTTCTGATCCCGTCAACAGATTTTTTTCTTGTTTTTAAGCATAAACTCCCTTAATTTTGATACATGTTTGAGAAAACAAGACTTCATGTCTTAAGTAATTTTCTCAAGTAAATGTACACTGTAAAAAATAAAACACACAGTTTTGTTGAGTCAACTTAAAATAATTTGTTACCTGGCTGCCTTAGATATTTGAGTTGATTCAACTTAAAATTTTAAGTTGTCACTTAATACAACTTAACATTTCAAGTTGACTAAACTTCTTTGAGTTGACTGAACTTACAATTTTAAGGCAGCCAGGTAACGAATCATTTTAAGTCGGCTCAACAAAATAGTTTTTTACAGTGTAGCTATATTTATTAAGTATTTGAAAACAAGACAAAAAAACGTTTTGTAGTCTAAAAGAATCATACATTAGGAGTCTCCATAAAACATACCAAAATATGATCAAATATGTTCACTTTTCGTTTGACTGTTGTTTTAATTAACATTCACAGGTGTTCATAACTATTTGTTAGTGCTCCATCTGCTGGATTAATTGAGTAACAGCACTGTTGTCACTCAGCAAATCAGTGAAAATCTTCATACGCCATATTGCCAAAAGTATTGGCACACCCCCTTGTAACGAACAGGTTTGACTACTTTAGTCATTTCCATGAGTACTAATCTTAATGTGTAAGCATTTAATGACACTCTACATTTACATTTAGTCATTTAGCAGACGCTTTTATCCAAAGCGACTTACAATTGGGAATACACAAAGCGATTCGTCTTAAAGAGGCAGACAGACACAGGCAGTGCTCATAACACCAAGTTTCAGGCATTTTTCCAAAACAAGTACAAGCTAGAAAGGGAAGGAATAAATAGAGAGGTTTTTTTTTATGATGATGAAACCAAATAGTGATGAAAAGAGATGAGTTTTGAGCTGTCGCTTGAAGCTTGTCAGGGAATCAGCATTCTGGATAGGGTTAGGAATATTGTTCCACCAGCCAGGAACAGTGAATGCAAATGTTCTGGGAAGGGGTTTTGCATCAACTCTCTGTGATGGTACCACAAAGCAACGCTCACTAGCGGATCTCAGACTTCTGGAGGGGATGTAGATTCGTAATACACTGCAAAAAATGCTTTCTAGCTAAGATTTTTTGTCTTGTTTCTAGACAAAATATCTGAAAATTCTTAAATCAAGAAGGATTTTCTAGACGAGTAAAAATGATTGTCTTCTTTTTTTTTCAGAAAAAAGAAGTCAAAATTAAGTGAGGTTTTGCTTGAAACAAGTCTTTTTTTTTGGTGCAAAGTTAAATTTTTTGACCAATGTAGCTTTTAGCAGTTATATAAAATGCATCTGATCACTCTACACAATAATCTAGAAACAATGTGAATGAACAGCACAACAGCTTAAGTAGCAAACCTTTCAAAACACTAAATTTATGTCACTGCCAAATAGGGTTGGGTATCATTTGGATTTTTGTCGATTCCGATTCCAATTCCGATTCTTATCGATTCCCGGTTTCGAATCCACTGTGGTAAACAACAATAACAAAAGTCAAACATTAATATATCAAACATGTTTATTTTCTGTGCCACCGTTTAATCAAATCATAAGCCTGTATGTCATTATAAGCAGAACATAACGATAAGA
Organism: Cirrhinus molitorella; assembly: GCA_033026305.1. Taxonomy (NCBI): domain Eukaryota; kingdom Metazoa; phylum Chordata; class Actinopteri; order Cypriniformes; family Cyprinidae; genus Cirrhinus; species Cirrhinus molitorella. The sequence continues at coordinate 1,162,251 of CM065126.1, read as the reverse complement.
ACAGCATATCTGAAAGACGCAACACAACACCATCTTGCCACAAAGCACCGGCAAAAGTAATTGCAATGAATGTTTCGGGGGAAACATTAAGAAAATATTTGAATGATTCATTAATTAACTAGTGTATTCTGAGATCGTGTTGCAAAGACCCTGATTTGCAATCTATCTTTGGACGCAGAGAGAAATGCATCTTTAGGTTACATAATAAAAAAGTTTATTTATTTGTTTTATTTCGTTAAGTAATAATTTAAAGCTTTCTATTTATGTATGTATCATGTTTGTTCATTTTATTGTTGCGCTCCTATTCGAATACAGGACGCCAGAAAGCTATGTTTGTTTTCTTGCCTTTGTTTTTTTGATATTGTGAGTGCACACAAGTAAAAGTAGACCCTTTACATTTCGAATGATGTATTACTCTTACTTTTGTTAACTGACGGATTATTTAAAATTGTTTCCACTGAAACAATGCAAATGATGCGCTGGCGCCTCCAAGTTCTGCAAAGGGCGCTTCAGCTTCCCCCTCCGCAAAAACAACTGGATATGCGCCTAATAGCGCACATTTATCGAGGTTTAACGTTTAAACTAACATTGTTTTATAGCTACTTTAACCGTTTTAGATCTATAGGTTTTATTTTAGACAAGTCGTGATGATTTGAGAAGGTTATTTGATCAAACAGACTGAACAGTCTTCCGCTGGCTGCTGTTCGATCCTTTAAAAAAAAGAAAACTTGTATTTAACGAACAAAAAATGCTCCAAACGTTTTTCTAAATTAATGTAATAATAAAACGAAACGAATTATAATCAATTTACTATTGCATACAAAATGTAACTATTTTAATAGATGAAACAGTAGTAGCTACAAGCGTTGTCGCCGGGGATGGGCGCTGGGGATGCGCAATGAATCAAACACGGTGCATTCTTTTATTTCGACATGGCGAACCAACCGCAGATGCTTAGTCATGTTGGTCGTGACACCTTGCTTGCAACATATTAGTTTATTACAGTAATTACACTTAGCTTTGTCTTCAGTCTTTACAAAGTGTAGCCACACTTTTGAGCGCTTCCCCCGGTCCATTATGTAAACTGACAGGGCTCGAAATTGTACATGTAACTGTTGTCGTGCGACCTCTTTTCATTTCTCTAAAAACGTTCACAGTATGTGGCTTCTGTGTGCTGAATGCTGATACGGTGACAGATTGTAGATTGGTTAATATTAGCTGTCAATCACTCTGCTAACTACTACGGGAAATGTAAAGGGCTGAAGAAGAGGGAAAATGAGAAGAACACTGACAGATTTCTTTTGCAAACTGCCTAACGTTACAAATAATGGCACTGGTGAAAGAGAATTTTACTTGTCCTACCGGACAGTAACCCGATCAAAAAATCAATAACAAACGATAACTAGCGCGGCACCGAAATTTGAGATGATTCTGACTGTATTAAACGGTGACTGAAAACGGCCAGCATCAAGGTTGCGTCAGTTGAGGCTCAAAACTAACAGGCGCAACAGCAAACAGAAAGAAACAAACATACTGTGGTAGAAAAAAAACTGCATATAACATATATAGGTAAGAAACATTACACTAACAAGCACCATTACAATATGACAACAGCAGTTCAATAAACTAGTAGTTAATATTAACTGACTTACATTTTAGACACATCATTGACCATTTTGCGAACGAAAATAGTTGTAAGCAAAGGCGCAGCAGAACAGGCGCGAATCTTCGAGCCATTCTGAATAACCGCTTGAACGAACTGGTTGAATCCGTGACTTATTCATTAAGACAGTCTCCTATTGGTGGTTCGGTTTCATATTTTAGAAATTGTTGCGTTTTACCAACATTTTACATGTATATGTTTAAAAAACTAAAACTTTAATTTTATAACATTATGCATTTGCAATTTTATTGCATAAATGCATTTTTTGGAACCTCTTATCTTCATTAAACAGTAAAGACATTTAAATGCACTTAGGATTTGTTTTCCTCTGTATTGGACAAATGGAGTTGGTTGATACTGATTTAATATGTCTAATTATTCTAACTAAATGTATTGATAAGTACAAATCTGATGTAAATAATGACACGCACATTTAGTAAGGTTAGGAAAATATTGGCCTTCATGAAGTTAAAAAGTTTAAGGCAAATATAACATAGAATAGTGATACTGGAATGGATTACATTTACGCCAAAGAAAAAAGGGCATTTTTTTTTTTTTTTTTTTTTTTACCTGGACAAGTAAATTTTTTACTAATTGTTGGTGGGTGCTCCTAAATTTTTACTGATGCTCCTAACTTTTGAAGTTGGGAGCACCAGTGCTACCAAGTAAAAAAGTTAATTTCAAGCCCTGACTGATGTTTAGGTTACCATAAAGTCCTGGCAGATTGGACTCGCGGAAGGTCCTGGCAGATTGCCAGGTGAAAAAACTGCGCACAGGAATCGAAATTTTTATTTTATAACAAGTATCCGATTCTTAATCTTAAGTATCCGATTCCAGAATCAGAATCGATTTTCGATTCCCAACCCTAATGCCAAAACTTTTGGCCATGACTGTAGAGTTGAGGAGTGGTCCACGAAACTGATCCCTGAGGAACCCCAGTGACCAGATGATGTGCTTTGGATACCTCTCCTCCCCAGGCTACCCTGAACGACCCAGCTGAACCCCTCTGGTGTGACTTTAAATGCAACCCTTGAGCCAAAAACACCAGTGACTTGTACATACACTATATAGACAAAAGTATTGGGACGCCCCCTTCTTTAGAACAGAAAAGGCACTTCCGAAACTGTAGCAACAAAGAAGCATAATTCATGTATTTAAAAAATGTATTTCCATCTCTGTTGTTTTTGAAGTGTCTAAAATGACTGTACCCATATGCACAAGTCCACTCAAGTTCTTCCACACTGACTGAATCAAACATTTCTCTATGGACCTTGCTTATACACAGAGGCATTGTCATGTTAGAATAAAAACGTTTGCTGTCAAACTAGATGGACACAATTCCCTAGAATATCATTATATGCTTAAACATTAAGGTTAGTACTCATGGAAGTTACTAAAGTAGTCAAACCTGTTCATTAGAAGGGGGTGTGCCAATACTTTTGGCACTATAGCGTATGAAGATTTTCACTGCTTTGCTGAATGACAACAGTGCTGTTAATCGATTACTCCAGCAGATGGAGCACTAATAACTAGTTATGAACACCTGTGAGATACCACCTGTGTATGTTAATTAAAACAACAGACCAAAGTAAACAGAACATATTTGATAATATTTTAGTATGTTTTATGGAGACTCCTAATGCATGCTTCTTTTAGACTTTTTTTGGTCTTGTTTTCAAATACTTGAGAAAATTACTTAAGATATGATTCTCAAACATGTATCAAAATTGAGTTTATGCTAAAAAACAAGAAATAAATCTGTTGACGGGGTCAGAAAAATCGACTTAATTTAAAGTAAAACAAGGTTATTCAGAATTTAAAAAGGTCTTGTTTTAACCATTTTTTTCTAGTCAACAAGAAAACAAAACGTAATATCTTGTAATCTTAATATCTCGCAAAGGAAGATATTTTTGAGACCATTACGATTTTTTTATTTGTATATTTTTTATGACAACTAAACACATTCACTGCCAAATTCTTATTATTTTAATGTGAAAACAACAATAATTATAAGTAATTTATACTGTAATGTTCATCATTTATTGTTCTGCCTTACTTAAATATCAGTGCAACATGCTTTGTTACTGCAATACAGTCATGAGAATAAATATTGACATTAATGGGAATTACAAAAAAAAGCACATTTCGATGGATGTTTGTGCACTTTGAAATAAAAAAAATTAAAGGTAATTGAAACATTTTGTCTCAAAATTCAGATTTTATATTTCACAATTTTGAGAAAAAAAGAACGGAACTGCAAGATAAAAAGTCTTGGTTACCCTTTTTTATTTTTGATTTCATAGCAGAAACAAAACAAAACAAAAACAAACATAATTGCAAAATATAAACTCAGAATTGTAAAATATAAACTTGCGATTATGAAAAAAAAGTCTGAATTGTGAGATAAAAAGTCACTGTTAGCTTTTTCATTTTATATTTTGTGAAAACAGGCTTCCACAGAAATGTGCTTAATATTGTCTTTAAAAAAAAAAATGTTACAATGAAATATAAAACAACTTTTTCTTGTTTGAAATGTGATCTGGACACGCTTTTGTGTGATAAACCCCTTGAGATGCTAACTTTAACACACACACACACACACACAAAACAAAAATAAATAATGCATTAGCTGTAAGGCTCATTCTTATGGACGGCCGAATTACTAAAAATTAAATCATTAAATAAATGTTGAAATATATAAATAAATCGTTAAAAACATCATTTAATTACTCAAAGCACAAATAAATGTATAAAATATTTTTATTTAAATATATATTTATTAATATTCTTATTTATTCATTTAATAATTTATGTAATTATTTATTATATATTTAATTATTTAAGAATATTTATTCATTTAATTATTTATTTATGTAATTATTTAATTCTATATTTATTTAACTATTTATTTATTTATTGCCTCCACATTTCATTTTGAGGTTTGCGGTTGTCGGCACGTCACTCAACTGCAAACCTCAAAATGAAATGTGGAGGCAATAAATAAATGCATAAATAAATAATGAAATACATAAACAAATACATATAGAATTAAATAAATATATTCTTAATTAAATAAATATATAATTAAATAATTGGATAAATAATTAAATTAATAAATAAATATCAACATTGAGTAAAAATATATATATATAAAAAAAATCAACATTGGTTGTAATTTATGCCATTAACCACATGAGGTCAGTATAAACACATGAGATGCTCAGATGAACCTGTTCTCTCTCTGTCTCTGGAGTCCATGATGATTAATGTCTCTGTCTGCTCTTGTGTTGAGGATGTGGAAGTCTTCAGATCCTGAAAATAGACCATAAATAACCTCTCAGCTTACAGATCTGAAACTTCTAGAAATAAATGCTGGAATCAATAGCGGGTCATGTGTTGTTATGTAGGACATGCATTGAATGAAACCTGTTAGATCTGAAGTTTAGGCCTATATGTAATGTTGTGATATTAAACTAGGCCGATTTGTAATTTTAATATTCAGATTTGCATTGATACTTTCTAAAGAGAGAAATGCTGTGACACTTCCAGAACATTGATCTGTTTCATTGACAGGACAAATTCTGACTCAGCCAATCACATGAGTTTGGGGCGGGACTATCGGTTTGACTAACCAATGACAGAGCAGAACTTTTTACTTATTTATTTATTTGTTATTGATGCCAAAACTCTTAAAAACAAGCAACAGCCTCAAAAACAAGAAAGGACAAAATACTAAAAAATAATACAAGATGGAAAGTAAAATAAATAAACTAAAAAACAAACACATAGCATAACATAAACCAGAGGGGGAAAATTATGCAAGGTTAAACACAAAAAATATATATATATTTTTTTTGACTTTTGATAGATTTTTGATGTTATGCCCATTAAAGACAAAACGTAAGAATTATAGTCAACAAAAATTTACACTTGTGAATAAAAAAATTCCAAGTATAATAAAAAGGTTTACAATATATTAAATACACTGCAAAATGCTTTTCTTACTTATTTCCAGCCCAAATGTCTAAAATGTCTTAAATCAAGAAGTATTTTCTAGACAAGTAAAAATTATTGTCTTGTTAAAAAAAAAAAAAAAAAAATTGAGTTTTTCCTTGAAACAAGCAAAATAATCTGCCAATGGGGTAAGCAAAATAAAGTAGTTTTCTGCTTGAAATAAGATTATTTTGCTTATTCTAAGCAACAATTTAAATTTTTACTTGTCTAGAAAATCCTTGCTGATTTAAGAACTGTTAGATATTTTGGCTGAAAACAAGGCAAAAAGTAAGAAAAGCATTTCTTGCAGTGTAGTAGATCAAGTTAAATAAAAATGAGAAATATTTCCTCTGATTGAAAATAAGTTTATTTTATATCAGGTAACATTATTTGAAGTAATGTAAACATTTTAGTTGTAGGTATAATAACCGTGTTTCATACATTTTATTATAATCTCCCCTCTTCAGATCCATTTACAGTGTTTTAGCATCAAAACCAGTCAGATTTAAAATTTTCATGACCATTTTGAATAAATGGTGTACTGCAAAAAATCTTGTTGTTGAGTCTTGTTTCCAGACAAAATATCTACAAATTCTTGAATCAAGAAGGATTTTCTAAACAAGTAAAAATTATTGTCTTGTTTTCAGAAAAAAAAAAGTAATAATTAAGTGAGTTTTTGCTTAAAACAAGCAATAATCTGCCAATGAGGTAAGCAAAATAATCTTATTTCAAGCAGAAAACTAGATTATTTTTCTTACCCCATTGTCAGATAATTTAGCTTGTTTCAAGCAAAAAATCACTTAATTTTAACATATTTTGTCTGAAAACAAGATCTGAATAAGAAAAAATCTAAATCTCGTTTTTTGCAATGTTTTCACAGCATGTCAAACGCTACACAGCAAAAATGCTTTTCTTATTTAGATTTTTTGTCTTGATTCCAGCTAAAATATCTAACAATTCTTAAATCAAGAAGGATTTTCTAGACAAGTGAAAATTATTGTCTTGTTTTCAGACAAAATATGTTCAAATTAAGTAAGTCTTTGCTTCAAACAAGCAAAATAATCTGCCAATGGGGTAAGCAAAATAATCAATCTAGTTTTCTTCTTGAAATAAGATTATTTTGCTTGTTTCAAGTAAAACCTAGCTTAATTTTGACTTATTTTTTCTGAAAACAAGACAATATTTTTTACTTGTCTAGAAAATCCTTCTTGATTTAAGAATTTTTAGACATTTTGTCTAGAAACAAGACAAAAAATCTTAGCTAGAAAATCATTTTTTGCAGTGCAAAAGTGATTCTTTCTCTGTGTTTAGGAGCTGGTGTCTGTCTTCTCCTCTGCTGATGTTCCAGGTCTTTCCGCTGCTGCCGCGTGACTCTGGCCTGATTTCTCTGCTCCCAAAGCAGCTCCTGGACTCTAAAATACACATAAACACGCCAACATCCCCGCAGCACGTGCTTAAAGGAGTAGCTCAACCAAAAACACTGAAAATCTGCTGAAAATGTGCTCACCCTCAGGCCGTCTGAGTTTAGGATGAGTTTGTTTCTTCATCAAATTTGTAGAAATGTCTCATTCTGTAACTGTCTCATCAGTGGATCCTCTGTAGTGAATGGGTGCCGTCAGAATGAGAGTCCAAATAGCTGATAAAAACATCATAAGTAATCCACACCACATCCACTTGAGAAGACAAAAGCTTTTTGGACTCTCATTCTTACGGCACCCATTCACCGCAGAGGATGCTTTGGAGAGCAAGAGAGTCAGAGCAGTAGTTCAAGCAAACAATGAAAATGTGCTCACCCTCAGACCATCCAAGAGTTTGTTTCTTCATCAGATTTGTAGAAATGTGTCATTCCACCACTTGCTTACAAACTGTTCCTCTGTAGTGAATGGGTGCCGTCAGAATGAGAGTCCAAATAGCTGATAAAACCATCATAAGTAATCCACACCACATCCACTTGAGAAGACAAAAGCTTTTTGGACTCTGATTCTGACGGCACCCATTCACTGCAGAGGATCCTTTGGAGAGCAAGAGAATCAGAGGAATAGTTCAAGCAAACAATTAAAATATGCTCACCCTCAGACCATCCAAGAGTTTGTTTCTTCATCAGATTTGTAGAAATGTGTCATTCCACCGCTTGCTTACAAACTGTTCCTCTGTAGTGAATGGGTGCCGTCAGAATGAGAGTCCAAATAGCTGATAAAAACATCATAAGTAATCCACACCACATCCACTTGAGAAGACAAAAGCTTTTTGGACTCTCATTCTTACGGCACCCATTCACCACAGAGGATGCTTTGGAGAGCAAGAGAGTCAGATCAGTAGTTCAAGCAAACAATGAAAATGTGCTCACCCTCAGACCATCCAAGAGTTTGTTTCTTCATCAGATTTGTAGAAATGTGTCATTCCACCGCTTGCTTACAAACTGTTCCTCTGTAGTGAATGGGTGCCGTTAGAATGAGAGTCCAAACAGCTGATAAAAACATCATAAGTAATCCACACCACATCCACTTGAGAAGACAAAAGCTTTTTGGACTCTGATTCTGACGGCACCCATTCACTGCAGAGGATCCTTTGGAGAGCAAGAGAATCAGAGGAATAGTTCAAGCAAACAATTAAAATATGCTCACCCTCAGACCATCCAAGAGTTTGTTTCTTCATCAGATTTGTAGAAATGTGTCATTCCACCACTTGATTACAAACTGATCCTCTGTAGTGAATGGGTGCCATCAGAATGAGAGTCCAAATAGCTGATAAAAACATCATAAGTACTCCACACCACATCCACTTGAGAAGACAAAAGCTTTTTAGGACTCTCATTCTGACGGCACCCATTCACTCCAGATGATCCGTTAGTGAGACAGTGATGGAATGAACACATTTCTACAAATCTGATGAAGAAATAAACTCATCCACATCTCGGAGGCTGAGCACGTCTTCATTTTTTGCCTGAACTATTCCTTTAAGTGCTTAGAAAGTGTAACCTGATTTACTCTTCTGCTGCAGATTGTAAGATTGACTTTTCTTCATCAGTCTGAACACATGCAGCGCTGCAGAAAGGCTCATATTCCAGTCTCACAGCTCAATCACACTCATAAGAGCTCCGTCAGCGTTATGAGACACTCAAAGCCCCTACGAAACCGCAATCAACCCACAATTCTCAGTCACTCTATTCACAGCCATCACTTGTTTTTTTCCCTCTGAATGCGAGAAAGACTCATATCTGTCTCTGTTCAAGCACACAGTTTCTCCTTCAGTTTTGTCCTAAACATCTTGCTCCAGCTTTGGGTTTCTAACATTATTTCTCTCTCGTTTTTTTTACAGAGAAAGTGATAGAAATGCTAAAAAAGTGCTGTTCGTTCTCAGTACTTCTGTTTTGCTTTCCAGTTCTGACGTCTGAAGTTTCTTATGTAACAAAAGTTATTCATTTAAGCACAATAAACTATGTATAATTAATGGTTATTAATTACACATACTTTATACACTTCTTTGAAACAGCCGAGTCGAAAATAAACCGAACTAATGCCCTCGTCCAGCGAGCATTAGCCGCTTTTATTCTAACTCTAAGAAAAATCAATTTCCTAGCCTTGAAAATTAATTTTTTCCACCGTAATTGGCTAAGTTACAGGACTGGATCAGTTTTGTAACGAAATCAAAGCAGTTTAAGTGACGTGATATTTGTGAGCAAGGAACACAGTAAGAAATTCATATGTGAATACCAAATGCGGGTTTATTGAATACGTAAAAAGGGGAAAATAAACACTAGCTAGCAAATAAACAAACACTAAACAGACGACACATAAAACAAAACAAGAGAGAGAGAGAGAGAGTGAGTGAGGAGGAGAGAGAGAGTAGATTGGCATTCTTTTCATCAGCACAACCAAATCATCCGAAAAACCTGAATCTCCTTGACCTACAAGGGGCACAGCTTCCTTATTGCATCTAATAGTTAAATGGTTACTTGCATAATGGTTTCCTTTTGTGTGGTGCTTACGCAAGGGTCCAGATGCCAGCTCAAAGGTAGTCCTGATGATGTAATGGAGATGGAGCCTTCGTTGTTCCATTGATCGGCTGATCGGATGGTTACCAAAGGGGCTGAGGTGTAGATGCCAGGATAGAAAGAGAGAGTTCGGCCTCATGCTGGGGGAAACCGCATGTGGCTGGGCCATGGGGCTTGCCCCACGGCCTTTCCGTGGAGGACCTCCACGATAACTCTGAAGATCTTTCAGAAGAAGAGGAGAAGGGAAGAGAGGGGGCCGGACGGGGTGTGAGCCCTTTAAAGTCTGGACAGAGTCACACCTTCCAAAGTAGTTCCGGCCAATGAGAATGCTGGCTTTCTCAGTGGGAGGTTTGAAACTTGGTCTTCGTTTTATGGCCCTTTGTCTTAGAAAAATGTCAGTTTGCATATTTAAATCAATAGGGGTTCAGACCAGAAATGCTAAAGATTATTAGAACGTTAATATGTTGCACCGGTATCCGGATCTGATACACAGCATCTTTCAGAAAATCTACATACGAGTCAAAAGAGACCAAACATGGCATATACTGTATGTGGTTACATTAGCATTCTATCAAGACACAAGCATAAAACGGTTATAAAGAAAGAAATTTAAAGTAAGGAATACAAAGGACATGGACAGTCGTAATATACACACACTGATATATGAGCTAGGTGTCTTCGTTCACAGAAATGTTTGTCTGTGAATGAAATAGGGAAGAGTCCATTTCTATGAGCATTGGGTCTTTCCTATGGGAGGAAGTGAGTGACGAAAGGCAGTCTGCCTGCATAGTTGCAGATTCTCCTGCATAGTTTCACGTCGTGAACTGACCTTATCAGTGGTTGCTAGAAGCGTCCTGGTTGAGACTTGGTCACCCACTGTTGGGTTGGGTGAGGGGAAGTCTACTTCTTTGTTAAATGAATAAACCACTGATTTGGTTAAATCTAATGAGCCATTGTCTGATTGGTCCCTACTCTACATATCCCCCCCCGTCGAACGTTGTTGTCCATCCAATAGACAACAGCGATCGACGTTAAAGGGGTAGAGCGATCAGACATGCACCTGCCATTCATGGCTGGAAGAGAACGTCAGGCATCGTGGTGATGTAAGTTGTAGCAAGGTGCGGGTCCTTGAGCAGGTGCAGCAGTTGTCGGGCCGTGTCACCTGTCATCCTGATGTTGGTCTCGGTCAGGTGGTTGGTTCAGGTGCTGTTATCTAGTAGGCTGTCTGTAGTGCCTGCGGTTTGGAATAGCTGGTTGGACTCTCACTTGTGAGAGGGCAGGCGGTTCCTGGGGTCGCAGGGAATTTTTAGGGAGATTTGTAGTGTGAAGAAAGTTCAGGCTGCGCTAGTGAAGGTGGTAGGAGGGCAGCAGGTGTTTGTTAGCCCTCTGTTCTGCTCGAACTTCACCACAAATCTGATGTTAACAGTGTCACTTCTGTCTTGTAGCGTCACTGACTTGAGTTTTCCTGATTTGTGTTGGTAGGAGTTTTGTTGCTGGGCATGTGAGCTGTTGCTCGGTCCAGCATTGTCTGGCTGCTCCTGGGGTGTCGACTGCTTTGCAGGATGCTCCTCCCTTGGAGGAGTCTGATGCTGTGTTGCATTGTGCAAGGAGTCAGCAGTTTGTCCCTTTCAATATTTCTCACTTGAGTTTGTTCAAGGAGGTCCTTTGCTAGTGTTAGCAGCTCCTGTAACTAGGTGTGTCCAGCTGTCCACATGCAGCCTCCATTTGGCACCTGTGTGAAGGTTGTGGGGGGAGGATGTTGTGGTGGACTGCTGTAGGACATACCATGGGGTACATAGGATGAGTGGTGTTTTGTACCTGGGCTGTCGCAATGGCAACAGTGTCTCAATCTCTAGCCGATCTGTGGGGCATTGAGAATGTGTCCGCTCCTTGCGGGATTTTGTTTGGTGACCAGTGAAGTGAAGTTGTTTTACCCTCTGGTTGAGACCCATAAGGTGGCTAAGGTGGTGATAGCCTTGTTCGGCCCAAGGTCGCTGTAACTCTGGGTCAGGTGTCATTGGTCCCCTTCTCTCCTTGTTCGGTGGCATTTTCCTCAGGTGCTGTGGGGGGGAACAGTGTTCCTCGCACTGGCTAGTCAGTGTTCAGGTCGCCCATCTGGGAGGATAGGCTGAGCCTCTGTGAAGTGTTGCCATTTTCACAGTGAGGGTAGAAGTAAGAGACTAATGCACCACCCTGAAGAGTCCGGAGTTATAGGCTTAATGGTTCAGCTAGCGATATAACATACAGCTTGTTGTTTCAGGCATGGTTTGCTAGTGAAGTGTCTCCTATGATTAATGCATTAACTGTGGATGTTAGGGTGCTAATATTTTGCGGTTCTGAGAATCCCTTTTGTATGGCGTAGCTGAGATCTAATAAATGACTTAAGATGGTTCTTATGGTCAAAGTATTCCTCAGAATCTCCTGATGGCTAGCAACAGGCTGGATCTCTTATAATGTAAACGGGAAGGAGGACAGTTTCCTATTTGGATTATGCTTGTTACCATTGTGCCTGAACCACAGTTATGCCCTTGTAATCACTAAGATTACTTGTGTAGGAGGGTCACAGAACTCGGTGCACCCATGGAGAATAAGCAGAATCACAAATGAAAGTGCCTCTGGTTCCCCCTAGCTCTATTGGTTTGCTTTGATCCTCACCATAGCTGGTCACTGCTGCTGCATGTTCAAGACCATTCTATGGGTGTGTCCTTCCATAAAGTTTAGACAAAATGCTATTAACGGTTCCCTATATCTATAAAATTCTTCTCTCCTTAAGCAGTTTACATGTGATTAAATTTAGATTTAATTAAGTAACTGCAGATTTAGTTGAAGCATGAGGGGATACAACTAAAATAGTGAAGGTGACTTAGCTGAGAAGACTTAAAGTGAGGGACTAAGTAGTAAGGGTTCAGGAACAGTATATATATAAATATATTCCAAAATATATTTATATATACCTATAGAACACTTTGCACTGCATGCCTACAAGCTGTAGTTAAAGCTTCAAGTGAATGATGATAACTGCTAGCTGTTGACGCTATTGGTTAACTTAGCCTAAGCTAAAACTGGTCCTTGTTAGCTTGACCGGCTCAGGTGGTGTGCTTACAACCTGGTGTCATGACGTGTGCGTTCTCTGGAGTTTTTGTGTCCTTTGACAAGTCTTTGTCATGGGAAACAATGCACATTAATGTCAATTTGAACAGAGTGTAGCAAATGTCTGTAGGCTTTGGAAGGCTAGTCTGTTAGCAATTGAGTCTTCTGTTTAAGATTTCAATTCAAGTGGCCAGATCATAAATTCACTGTCACGCACTTGCTTCTTTCCAGCATGTGTTTCCACCTACTTAAAATGTCTGTGCTGACTTGCGCTGAGGCCCTACCGGGGCCTTCAGGTGCTAACTTGATCCTTTGAGTTTGGTAGATCAGTGTCATTGAGATCTTATGAACCCCTTTCTGAGGTGGCCTTGTGGTCGCGAAAGGCTCTCGGTGTCAGGTCACACAGTTGTTGCACAGGCATTGAGTGGGGCAGGCCAGACTGCCTAAACCGATGACTTACAGACAGAAGGCTGTTTGGAGGAAAAGCTTGCAAAGCCGGTGTCCTCCTCCTTCGCAGGTTCTTTATGAGCTCTGAAGTAAGCTTGTTGAGGTCTGTGATGGGGAAGTTTCATGCCGGCCCTGTTTGGTGGCTAGGGCGGCAAAAGTTCTAAAGTTCAGACTGTAGGTCTGCAGTTTCCTTCGTGCTGGCTTGTCTTAGCAGCTGGCAGTCCTACTGGATGTGTCCTGGCTGTCAACCCAGGAAGTGTTGCATCTCTAGACGAGAAGTGACCCAGAGCAGACAGTCTATCTTGATAGTTCAGGACTGCAATGTCTCAAATGTCTCACCAGTAGGCATGGACAACAATGTCTCCTGCAGGTTTTGTTGTGAATGCAGGGACGTCTCATTTGGTTGAGATCTTTGAGTGTCACTTCATGTGCTGTTTCCGGGCTCATCTGAATGAATCCTTTTCCTTCTGTCACTGCTGAAGTTTTCAGGAAGTTGACTTGTCTTGGGTGTCAGGTAGAAGGGTTTGACTCCCCCCTTTTGTGTCTTGTACGGGGGTGAGTTGGACTGCACTGCTGGATCTGTGACGGCAGCAGGGTGTCTTTTACTTGAGTCCATGCACAGTCTGTAAGACTGTTTCAGTTCTCTCTGGACCATGTTGAGCTCCTTCCGAAGGTTGCAGAATTGCTGAGACCAGGTTTGGACTTCAGCTCTGGCTGCATGCAGAGGGTTTCTATGGCCGTAGCTCTAATGTCTCTTTTACATTAAAATGTAGATATATATACATATGTGCTATTTTGACACCGATTCGTGTGGAACTGTTCTCTTTCCAAGTCTTTGGCTGCTGTAGGCTGAAGGATGTCCATTGCAGTGCTCTGCCAGGTCTACAAGGTGGTACTGGCAGATGGCAGTGTTAGCTGTCTGACACACTGGGTCACTGGTGGAGACACAGGAGAGAGAGGCAGAGGGCAAATGCAAGTACAGACAGAGGTGGTAAGCTATCCATTTGAATAAGGGTTCTGTAAGCCAGATAAATCTTGGGATTTGTGCAGGTGCGCACAGAGGATAGTGTTTTGAGTAATTTTGCATGGGTCAGCTAATGACTATGCTGTACGTGTGGTACGTTATTACTCAGCGCACTGATGGTTCTTAGTGTTGGTCATTATGAGAGTATCAAAAATAAAATGAAATAAAGGCAGGAAGAGGAAGAAAGAGAAAGAAAGGCTTTCCTTATTTAGTTTGAGCTAGGAAATATGATTAAAGCAGTTGTCACTTGTGGGTGAGGCTGCATTAGGCTCATAAACCTAGGGTTAGATTATTAGCTAAACTAACACACACTAAGTACTCCGAGGTCAGAAAGACAAAAGAAACAAGGGGAAGCGTTTCCCGTTCTGTCTGGCACCTCCATTGTGTTCGGCAATCAATGCATTTTCAGCATACAAGGCCTGGCCTTGAAGATTGCGAAGGGGCAGAGAGGTAACACAGATTTAGGGCTGCTAATATCCTGTATACTCTTTAGGGGAACAACAGCGGCTACACTGCTGTAATCCCCCACAAGGAGGGAAATTAGTGATGGTAAAAATAACTAAAGTAAGGTAAAAGTCGAGGTTAGAAATGTCCTTATAGCTCCAGAATACTGAAGGAAAGTTATATAGGCAGCCTGATTTAATTACATTTCTAATGTAATTCAATTCAGGGTAGCTGAATAGGAAAATTCAGTCGGAAACAAAGGTAAATCAATGACTAAATATAGAGGAATAAAGTCAAAATAAAGTAAAAGTAGGGTGTCCTTATAGCTCTAGGAACCTAAAGGAGAGTGTTTATAAGCCCGCTAATTCAATTAAATTTTTACATTTAATTAACTTTGCCCTGGCTAAATGAAACACATCTAGATGAAATAAGGAATGACCAAAAATCAAATTTTAGACACACCCAAAAGAAAAAGGGTATATGGTTTTCTGCGGAGGGTGAAACCAAGTGTGAGGGAGTGTTCGTTTGACTGGTTGTATCGTGCCCGGGTCAATGTGTGGCAGGTTGGAGATGGGCTCCATGTGTTGGTAGTCCAGACACCTTCTACCTTCTCACGTCATGTCATGCTGCATGCTGGCCATGGGTGCCGCCTGTTTAGGTGGCTTGAGTGTCATGGTGTGTTGTGGGCATGCTATGCTTTCACCCCCCTTGTCAGTGGGGGCAACACAAGCTGTGGCGCTGTGGTGCCTTCAGGGACATATTGAAGCATGATGAGTCCCACATTAGCATGTATGTGAAGTCCTTTGGCATTGTAAGGCATGGAGCATAAGTGAGCTTGGAAGTTAGGATCGGGTGGCTGGAGGGGTTTGAGAGGTGGTTTGTTTTGAAACCTTAGTCTGGTGTTAGAGGCTTACAGTCCATTTATGCCACTCAGTCCTTAGGTGTCTGACGTGAGAGCATGACAACAACAGTCTTTGGCTGGTCAGTGGTGACCTTGAGTCCTGGTGGAAGTTGAGACTGTGTTCTAGTTTTAGATGGGATTTCACTGTAGGGCCCGTGACGTTGTGGGCCCAGTCGAAGGTGATCTCTGTAGACTGACAAGTGTCTGTGACTCTGGTCTGAATCATGTGTCAGGAGATCGTTTCCCCTGTAGTCCAGCTGCTTTAGGCTGTGGTTACATCAGGGGAATCTGAAAGTGGGAAAAATCAATAGCACTAGTGATCACAGTGGCGTTCCCACACTCTGGTTGGTCGTGGCTGCTGCGTGTTCAGCTCCTTCCTCGGCCCAGCCATGTGTGGGGCACCGCGTGGAGTGTAGTCAGAGTGCTATTGAATATTTTCCTCAACTATAAGTTCTTGTGTTGAGCTCCACAATCCCTTCTATCTGCGTGCACGTGGCTGTATTTTGTTCCTAACTATCTCCTGTTGAAGTTGTGAGGTAGTTTGGATGGAACTAGAGTGCTGCTTTAACATTGTCAGACTGTGGGTTGGCATCATCGCTGAGAGTGGTCGTAAGCAGGTACAGCCAGTCTTGTGTGGTTGCTTCAGCTGCAGATGTGTTGCAGGTATTCACTACATTGTGGCCCCCCCGTGGGGTTTGCAGTGAGTGTGGAGATGTTTCTAGCCTGCTTATCAAAGTCTTTGAGTCATGCCATGGCTGGTGGCCAGGGTCCTTTGAATGGGCTCCCCCCTCCCTTGTTGCTGATGGGGGCTATTGGGGTGCTGGCTGGTGCAGTCCTTAGCAGAGGGCTCTCACCTCTGTTTCCTTTGAAGAGCCTTTTCAGTCTATGCTCTCATTTAAGCTTGTTGCAGCTTATCGTACGGTCCATCTCAGGTTTCTTTTCAGTCGTTGTCTGCTCACTGTTTACATGGATGTCCGTGAACTTGAAGTCCTATGCATCCTCCTGTAGCTCTTTTGGTCTTGTGCTGGTCCTTGGTCTCCTGTGTTGTGGGCTGGTGTAGCTGGCTTTGAGCTTGTCTGGCTCCGCCGAGCCACCTTGGCCTGGAGCTTTAGCTCTGCTGCTGCTTGCTCCAGATTAGCGATGTCTTTTCCACTTAACCTTGCTTGGATGATGACGTTGTAGACCAGTTCCCTGGTGATCATGGCCAGCTCCTAGTAGCTGTGGCTCTGGATCAGGTTGGGGCTATCGGCCGATTCTGTTGATCATCCCGCTGTGCTGGCTGAGGTACTGTGGATCGCATTGGTCATGGTGCTCAGCCAGGCATCCAGGTGGTCCCAGTGGTCTGCAGGGCTGGATGCTTGGGCATACTGTCTCACTGGTGACGAGAGAAAAAAAAAACACACAACACAAAAGGACACCAATGCAAGTATAGATGTATTTAACAAACTACGCTACCATAAGGTTTAATTGGCTGTGCAATTTGCTTAACTGAGGCAGTCAGTAAAGGAGGATGCGTGGGGTGGACATGCGTCATCTTGTCTACAGTGTGCAGGTGGCAGTGTACTGCAGGAAGGTAAACTGAATAATGATTGTGGCGGGTGTGGTAGCCGAGGGGGTCACTTCCTGACTCTGTGGCTGCACCGTTTGCAAGTCTATTATTCAGTTTCTCTGATGATTCTCACTGGTTTGGTATCTATGCATAGGGAAAACAAACAGAAGAAAATGAAAGAACAAAACCAAAGAAGTAAAAATAAAATAAAATAAAATCAAATAAAATAAAATAAAATCAAAATAAAAATTTGACCAGGAGAGGTCGCAAAGGTCGAACCAAGGTTAACATAGAGGGAAAATTTGGAAAAAGCAGGGGCTAGATTTTCTACCATGGTTTTTTCAGGGCCTTCAGAGAGGGGGCGCCGTTGAGGTATAGTGTCTAGGGACGTGGAAAGGGAGATAGCAGGGCCTATTAGACACATCTGAAGCATAGAGGTTCTCTAGTACTCTTTGGTAGCTTAGATTGAGTAAATAGGGCTTCGGTGCTAGGTGCTGACAAGGTGGTGAGTTGAGGTCAACCTGGTGAAATCCTGTGACCGAGCCCTCCCCAGACCACCCCCCTCGACACACAACTGCAGGGACCTCAGATCACTCCCGCTCACAGCACTCGGCAGCGATCGCTCAAACCGCCTTGACCTTTTACACAATGAGCCGCACTCAAGTGAGGGAAGGTCAACGACCAACTGACACAACCAACACTGGGTTTTGCCTGGGGGATCTGGAGTTGCATAGGCCAGCAGAGTGGGTGCGCGCTCCCCACTAAGATGGACATGATGCATGGAACCACCACAGGGTAATTAATCAAAGTTGCCCTAGTGTGTCAGTTGATATGGTTGATACCACACTTGAGGTACCTCATTGCTGATGTCGGCTGCGGGTCGCTTTCCAGAGTACAGGGGCAGGAGGTATCTAGAGCACCCCCCCAGAGGGCGCCAGGTGCACCTGGCAGCCGACTACGGCCATCGGGCCCCACCAGCCGACGCTTCACCACCCAGGCACAAAGGAGGGCTTCCTAATAGGACACACTTGAGAGAAGGAACAAGGGTTAAATTATAAGATGAGTAGCTTGATGCTAATTGTTGAGGGGGGGGGGTAAGAGATTTCATTCAAAGGCCACTAGTGAACTAGCTACTTTGAAGAGCAACATTATTTGAGCTACTGTAATCCTACACCCTAGGAATGGGAAATGAGAGGGAAGTAAAATTAAAGTTGACTTTAAAATTAACTTCATGAGGGGTAAATCGAAATCAATAGAAATAAAAGTAGATGAGAAAAGTCCTAATTGCTTAGGGAACATCAATGGAAATAGAGCATAAACAAATGGGTTTGGATTAGACTTAGATTTTTTTTTCTAAATGAAATCCATTGTGCCAAATGATTATTCATGCTAAACCAATTAAAATAGAAAAACAAAATCCCAAAAGCAAAATAAATGCCTAAATTAACCTAAATAAATGAATGAGGGGGTAACAATAAAGAAAACAAAACAAAAACAAGAAAAAAAAAAAATAAAAATAAAAATAAAAATAGAATAACACGGATAGACCAGTAGGGGAACAACAGTGTTGAGAATAGACAGAGGGTGAAACTGAGAACGGAGGTGTGGCTAGAGAAGACTGGTTACATCTTACACTCACACTGTGTCTAAGTTAGCCAGATGCTAATAGCTATCAGTTGAGGTGAAAGGCGTTAGCTTATCGGCGTGTGGATGTGCTAATGAGTTAGCCTATGCTACACGCCTGGATCTGTTTACATGCAGGTCTGTGACGTGGGCGCTGACGTGAGTTTGACTGGGGAAAATAAAATAAAACAACAACAATGATTTTCCATGTTGCTAAGGAGACAGATGTAATCTCACCCCCCAGTGTGCACAAAGCTTGTGGGTGAAGGGGGCGAGCACATTTCTAGAATCTTGTCAGCAGTCAGTCCTGACGCGACACACACAACTTAATTCCAAAACTTCAACAGCAGGCTCGCATCACCGTGGTGAAAGGCTGATTCTGTCGAACCAGTGTTCCACCAGTCGAGCAATGTTCATATTCATCACGTCAATGACTTTGACTACAATGAGACACATTTGTAAACAGAATATCTTACTGAAAAAATGAGTACGCTCATTTTTCAAACACAGTTTTTGCGCTGGGATTTCTTAGTCAGCGAAATACATTTTTAAAACGCTGTTCTGATTACAACGGTTTTATGCAATGTATAGAACGTGAAGATTGGAGTTTCCTCACCCAATCTCAGGCATGTACTTCCATGCCTCACAACACACTGTGATTAAGGCTTAAGTTTATCGTGAGAGCGCTCTTGCTTTAACAAAGACTTAAATAATCACTGTTGACAAGGATTGATATCCAAAGTGACGTCAATGCCCAAATCGAATATGGTAATTCAACTGGATTCACCAGAACCTGATGTTTACAGCATTTGACGTCAATTTGATACCAATTCTAATCACATCGCGGGTGGCAAAACTATTGATTTCAGCGGATCTCACAAGCAGCACGCGAGCTTTGCCTTGCGCGGCGTGCGGTCGGATTAATTTTCTGCGCGGACACAGAGTTACATACTATAACACATAAAACAAACACACGACGGGGTTTCACCGTCACACCTTTAACTTGATCAAGATTTGATATCACATTTCCATTTACATCGTCATCTGTCGTCTGATTCATTTTACATTAAAGTACACAAAACCAGAAACAACATCCTCAGCCTCGTAAGCCTAACTCAGAGCAGTTTGTCATCTATTGTGTGCGATATTAAAGTTAATAAAGCAAGAACAACATCCTTCCTGCTCACGGAGGAAACGAGAAAGTTATACATTAGGTAGCAAAGCTAATGTTTTAACTTGGGAAATGGGTATAGCCAGCGAAAACATTGGACGTGCAATGCATTAACATATTGGGCTATACATTTTTTTTTCGGCCGATATAAGGTCGTTCAGTCTAACGTTACCTTCTTCGCATTATGGCGGTATCAAATTAAAATTACTTAGCTGTCATTAACAGTGGGTCTGTCTCAGCACCGTAATTCTCATGACGCTCGCTGCAAGGAATTTTTTTCATCTTGCGGGGTCATGTAGGTTGCAGTTACTTAACTTCATCAACAGGTTTCGGTGCTGTCTCAGTGCCGTAATGCTGGTGAGACTCACTATAAGGAATTTTTTCATCTCATAGGGTCACATAAATTACAGTTAATTTTAGCCGTCATTAACAGTGACTGATTTTCTGGATAGAAAGACTCAGTCTGCCTCAGCACAGATTAACTATAAAACAAAACAAAAGGCGCGCATTACACACAGATGTACACACAAAATGAACATATACTGGGTTTGCTCACAAATACGTTTAAAACTGCCCGCATTCTCCACCAATAATGTAACAAAAGTTATTCATTTAAGCACAATAAACTATGTATAATTAATGGTTATTAATTACACATACTTTATACACTTCTTTGAAACAGCCGAGTCGAAAATAAACCGAACTAATGCCCTCGTCCAGCGAGCATTAGCCGCTTTTATTCTAACTCTAAGAAAAATCAATTTCCTAGCCTTGAAAATTAATTTTTTCCACCGTAATTGGCTAAGTTACAGGACTGGATCAGTTTTGTAACGAAATCAAAGCAGTTTAAGTGACGTGATATTTGTGAGCAAGGAACACAGTAAGAAATTCATATGTGAATACCAAATGCGGGTTTATTGAATACGTAAAAAGGGGAAAATAAACACTAGCTAGCAAATAAACAAACACTAAACAGACGACACATAAAACAAAACAAGAGAGAGAGAGAGAGAGTGAGTGAGGAGGAGAGAGAGAGTAGATTGGCATTCTTTTCATCAGCACAACCAAATCATCCGAAAAACCTGAATCTCCTTGACCTACAAGGGGCACAGCTTCCTTATTGCATCTAATAGTTAAATGGTTACTTGCATAATGGTTTCCTTTTGTGTGGTGCTTACGCAAGGGTCCAGATGCCAGCTCAAAGGTAGTCCTGATGATGTAATGGAGATGGAGCCTTCGTTGTTCCATTGATCGGCTGATCGGATGGTTACCAAAGGGGCTGAGGTGTAGATGCCAGGATAGAAAGAGAGAGTTCGGCCTCATGCTGGGGGAAACCGCATGTGGCTGGGCCATGGGGCTTGCCCCACGGCCTTTCCGTGGAGGACCTCCACGATAACTCTGAAGATCTTTCAGAAGAAGAGGAGAAGGGAAGAGAGGGGGCCGGACGGGGTGTGAG
Source organism: Cirrhinus molitorella (assembly GCA_033026305.1). Classification (NCBI taxonomy): domain Eukaryota; kingdom Metazoa; phylum Chordata; class Actinopteri; order Cypriniformes; family Cyprinidae; genus Cirrhinus; species Cirrhinus molitorella. Next base: position 1,140,896 of record CM065126.1, on the reverse strand, counting down.
CCCTTTAAAGTCTGGACAGAGTCACACCTTCCAAAGTAGTTCCGGCCAATGAGAATGCTGGCTTTCTCAGTGGGAGGTTTGAAACTTGGTCTTCGTTTTATGGCCCTTTGTCTTAGAAAAATGTCAGTTTGCATATTTAAATCAATAGGGGTTCAGACCAGAAATGCTAAAGATTATTAGAACGTTAATATGTTGCACCGGTATCCGGATCTGATACACAGCATCTTTCAGAAAATCTACATACGAGTCAAAAGAGACCAAACATGGCATATACTGTATGTGGTTACATTAGCATTCTATCAAGACACAAGCATAAAACGGTTATAAAGAAAGAAATTTAAAGTAAGGAATACAAAGGACATGGACAGTCGTAATATACACACACTGATATATGAGCTAGGTGTCTTCGTTCACAGAAATGTTTGTCTGTGAATGAAATAGGGAAGAGTCCATTTCTATGAGCATTGGGTCTTTCCTATGGGAGGAAGTGAGTGACGAAAGGCAGTCTGCCTGCATAGTTGCAGATTCTCCTGCATAGTTTCACGTCGTGAACTGACCTTATCAGTGGTTGCTAGAAGCGTCCTGGTTGAGACTTGGTCACCCACTGTTGGGTTGGGTGAGGGGAAGTCTACTTCTTTGTTAAATGAATAAACCACTGATTTGGTTAAATCTAATGAGCCATTGTCTGATTGGTCCCTACTCTACACTTAAATAAAGATAGATTCACTTGAGAAGCAAAATGCCATTAAAAAAGTCTTGTTTTGTGATAAATGGATCAAAATGAAGTGAGTTTATGAGTAAAACAGAATAAAAATCTGTCAGTGGGCGAATCATTTTGTGAATTGAATAAATTTGGAGCGTGGATCGCGAATCATTTGATTCAAATCAGGACTTTTGGAGCGAGTTTGCAAATCATTTTGTGAACTGAATGACTTTGGAGCGCAGATCGTGAATCATTTGATTCAAATTGTGACTTTCAGAGCAGGTTTGATTCATTTAGTGAATTTAATGAATTTGGAGTGCGGATCGCGAATCATTTGATTCAGATCGGGACTTTCATAGTGGGTTCGCGATTCATTTTGTGAATTTAATGAATTTGGAGCATGGATCGCAAATCATTGGGACTTTCGGTGCAGGTTCACAAATCATTTTGTGAATCATTTGTTTCAGATCGGGACTTTCGGAGCAGGTTCGCGAATCATTTGATTCAGATCAGGACTTTCGGAGCAGGTTCGCGAATCATTTTGTGAATCATTTGATTCAGATCGGGACTTTCGCAGCGGATTCGCAAATAATTTTGCGAACTGAATGACTTTGGAGACCAGATTGCGAATCATTTGATTCAGATCCGGACAGTTTGCGAATTGAATGAATTTGGAGTACGAATCGCAATTCATTTGATTCAAATTGTGACTTTCGGAGCGGGTTTGCAAATCATTTTGCGAACTGAATGACTTCGGAGAATTGAATGAATGAGAATTGAATTGAATGAATTTAGAGTGCGGATCGCGAATCATTTGATTCAGATCGGAACTTTCGGTGCAGGTTTGTGAATCATTTTGCAAATTAAATGAATTTGGAGACCGGATTGCGAATCATTTGATTAAAATTGTGACTTTCGGAGTGGGTTTGCAAATCATTTTGTGAACTGAATGAATTTGGAGCGCGAATCATTTGATTCAAATCAGGACTTTCAGAGTGGGTTCGCGAATCATTTTGCAAATTTAATGACTTCGGAGCACGGATCGTGAATCATTTGATTCAGATCAGGACTTACGGAGCAGGTTTGCGAATCATTTTGTGAACTGAATGAATTCGGAGTGCAGGTCATGAATCATTTGATTTAGATTGTGACTTTTTGCAAATTGAATGAATTTGGAGCATGAATTGTGAAACATTTGATTCAGATCGGGATTTTCGGAGCGGGTTCGTGAATCATTTTGCAAATTGAATGACTTCGAATTGTGAATAATTTGATTCAGATTGTGACTTTTATTTGATTCAGATTGTGACTTTTATTTGATTCAGATTGGGAATTCAGAATACTTCTTTATTTTGTTAAACAGCAGAAAACATCAAGCTATTAAGGAGTACAGTTATAAAAACAAAACAAATAAAAAATAAAGAAAGAATATATAGGACTACACAAACAGAAATCCCTTAAGAAAATTAACTGTGGTTTTACTATAGTAAAAGTGTAGTTTTCTTTTTTTTTTGTAAAACAGCAGTTTTACTGCAAATGGTTATGGTTAGTGTAGCAAAACCACAATTAATTTGTGGTTACCATGGTTTAACTATAGTAAACTTCTTTAAAAGTAAAGTAAAACCATTTTCGTAAGGGATATGTATCTGTCAGTGGTCTCTGAAAATCAACTTAATTCAATAGGAAAACAATTTTCCTTTCCTCATTGACATTTGTTCTTGTTTCAATTATGAACTCACTTCATTTTGATACATTTCTGATTCAGACCAGACCACTTTTTCACTGAAAGAAGCGTTATTATGGATTATGGACTCATCTTTCAGCTTTTGTCTTCTCAAGATGTTAACTGATGAACTGGAGTGGTGTGGATTATTGTGATGTTTTTATCAGCTGTTTGGACTCTCATTCTGACGGCACCCATTCATTGCAGAGGATCCATTGGTGAGACAGTGACAATAAAATGAGTTTATGATTAAAACAAGAACAAACATCTGTCAATGGGCTCTGAAATTCAACTTAATTCAGTGGGAAAACAAGTTTTCTTTTCTCACTGACATTAGTTCTTGCTTTAGTCATAAACTCACTTCATTTTGATACATTTCTGATTCAGACCACAACACTTTTTCAATAAAAGAAGTGTTATTATGGATTATGGACTCGTATTTGAGTCAAAAACATCTTAAGGATGGATTTGTTTCAGCTTTTGTCTTCTCAAGATGTTAACTGATGGACTGGAGTGCTGTGGATTATTTATGGATTATTGTGATGTTTTTATCAGCTGTTTAAACTCTCGTTTTGACGGCACCCATTCATTGCAGAGGATCCATTGGTGAAACAGTGACAATAAAATGAGTTTATGATTAAAACAAGAACAAACATCTGTCAATAGGCTCTGAAATTCAACTTAATTCAATGGGAAAACAAGCTTTCTTTCCTTATTGACATTTGTTCTTGTTTTAATCATAAACTTACTTCATTTTGATACATTTCTGATTCAGACCAGACCACTTTTTCACTGGAGGAAGCGTTATTATGGATTATTGACTTGTGTTTTAGTTAAAAACGTCTTAATGATGTATTTGTTTGAGCTTTTGTCTTCTCAAGATGTTAACTGATGGACTGGAGTGGTGTGGATTACTTGTGGATTATTGTGATGTTTTTATCAGCTGTTTGGACTCTCATTCTGACGGCACCCATTCACTACAGAGGATCCACTGGTGAGACAGTGACAATAAAATGAGTTTATGATTAAAACAAAAAAACATCTGTCAGTAGACTCTGAAACCCAACCTAATTCATTTTGATAAATCTCTCAGACTTCATGTGATCACTGAAAAGTTTCCTTTGCTTTATTTTTAAGAGTGCAGTCTGAATTTTCACTAGACTGCTGGACTCCAGCGTACATTAACGAGTACAGACACAGAGACCCGTCTGATGTTTAATCAGCACCAGAATCTAATAAAGCATCTGCTGTTTCTCTTCCTAATGAAATCAAGTCTCATGATGGGATCCGGTTCTGCAGCTCCTGATGCTAGGTGTTCTGGTTCCTCCGTCGCCGTCCGACCCTAATTCAGCCCGCTCCATCTGGATCATCCTGCGCCGGAGCTCCTGAAAGCGCCGTATCTCCGGCTCGTCCTCCTCACACTGATCCAGTTCAGACAGACGCAGCTTCTCCACGACAGGAAACTCTGAATTGAGACACAAATGAGACTTTAAACTGAGGTGAGACCTGCCATATATCTAAATATGACCACTGTTTTGTCACACAAACACATGAGGGAATGTTTGATTATTAGTGTGTTTGTGCTGTTAGTCATCACTGTCACAGATGCTCATAGTGATTTGATCAACGCTCAATCACTAAAGCACTTCTCACACTTCTAATCCCAGTTTATATTTTTTGTTTCAAACGGTTCAGCCCAGTGCTGTTAATGTTAACTAAAATGGCAATAAAAATGGTTTACCTTCTTTAAATTATTGTTGTTCTGGTGTTTTGTGTTCATCCACTTCCACATTTGCTCTTTTTACATTGACTATCACTCTATATAGACTAATACAATCAGATACAACAATCATTTCTCAAATATTTATTACAATATAGGCTATGCTGATAAATGTAAAATTGACTTCAATGGTATGAGATGACTAGATTCTTTCTATTGATGTCCTATTGAACTGTCAGCAACTGAACTGCAGCTCAAACTACTGCAATCATATTTTAATCATTTTGTGAATTGAATGACTTCGGAGCGCGAATCATTCAGATCGGGACTTTCGGAACAGGTTCGCGAATCATTTTGAGAATTAAATTAATTTGGAGCACGGATCGCAAATCATTTGATTCAGATCGGGACTTTCGGAGCCAGTTCAGGATTCATTTTGAGAACTGAATGAATTTGGAGCATGAATCGCGAATCATTTGATTCAAATCATGACTTTTGGAGCGGGATTGTGAATCATTTTGGGAATTTAATGACTTCGGAGCGCAAATCATTTGATTCAGATCGGGACTTTCGGAGTGGGTTTGCGATTCATTATGAGAATTGCATGACTTTTAAGTGTGAAGCGAATTGTGAATCATTTGATTCAGACTGGGACTGTCGGAGTGGATTCGTGAATCATTTTGGGAACTGAATGACTTTGGAGCGTGAGGCAAATCGCGAATCATTTGATTCAGATTGGGACTTTCGGAGTAAGTTCGTGAATCATTTTGGGAATTGAATGACTTCGGAGCGCGAATCATTCAGATCGGGACTTTCGGAAAGGGTTCGCGAATCATTTTGAGAATTGAATGAATTTGGAGCACGGATCACAAATCATTTGATTCAGATCAGGACTTTCGGAGCGGGTTCGCGAATCATTTTAAGAATCGAATGACTTCAGAGAGCGAATCGCGTATCATTCAGATCGGGACTTTCGGAACGGGTTCGCGAATCATTTTAAGAACTGAATAAATTTGGGGACTTTCGGAGCGGGTTTATTATTAATAAATACCATAATAATATTGAAATAACACCAATATATCACTGGTTCAATCTTTAACCCGAGTTAATTAAATCTAATTTCTAATTATTCCATTAAAAAAGGGAGTGCACAGCAATGGCCTGACTGTGAGTTCCAAACAGGTTTATTTATAACTCTAGTTTATTTATAAATTAAAACTAAATATAAATATTTAAAAACCCTAATAAAAATGACAGGAATAAATAACAAAATAAAAAAAAATCAAAAAATCTAAAATAGAACCTAATTCAATGTATTAATAAATGCAAATAAATACTACTAGAATAGCAGTGGTTTAATCCTGACCCTGATTTAGGATTTAATGAGGTTAGAGTTGTGGTTTTTTGGCCACATATTGAGAGCCTCTCCAATCAAACCACACTCCTGCTGATCATTTGATTTCCATTTTAAACCTCATTAAGATCTCAGCACCCTTCCCCATAATGCATTGTCTAATCAGACGAGAGCTGAGTTTATCACTCGTCAGTCTAATGAGTGTAAGATTATTGCGTCTGGGGTTATTGATCGCTTTCGCAGCAGCGCCAGAATCCAGCTGAGCTGCACGCGCGTCTCCAAGGGAACAGAACTCACACCAGTCGAGCAGAACCAGGGCAAGGAGCTATTTTTGAGGCAGGCCATCCTTTTTATGCAAAGCCACAGATGGCGCGCACACACACACACACACACACACAAACACGCGCACATCTACACCTTGCTCTCAGGTTTCTTTCACCTTCACCCAGTTGCGATGCGCGCAGGTAGTGGAGAATCGCAGGCAGACCACGGCCCACGACGTCCTGAGGAGGAAACATGAGCGGGCACTTCCTCAGACTCAAGGCCTTCAGCGTGATCACGTGACCTGCGGACAGTGTTACTTTTAAAAGCAGTGCATTACAATATTGCATTACTCCCTAAAAAAGTAACTAATTACATTACTTAATTACTTTTTATGGAAAGCAATGCGCTACAATATTGCGTTACTCCCTAAAAAAGTAAAGTAATGCGCTACAATATTGCGTTACTCCCTAAAAAAGTAAAGTAATGCGCTACAATATTGCGTTACTCCATAAAAAGTAACTAATTACGTTACTTAGTTATTTTTTTATGGAAAGTAATGCGTTACAATATTGCATTACTCCCTAAAAAAGTAAAGCAATGCGCTACAATATTGCGTTACTCCCTAAAAAAGTAAAGTAATGCGCTACAATATTGCGTTACTCCATAAAAAGTAACTAATTACGTTACTTAGTTATTTTTTTATGGAAAGTAATGCGTTACAATATTGCATTACTCCATAAAAAGTAACTAATTACGTTACTTAGTTATTTTTTTATGGAAAGTAATGCGTTACAATATTGCATTACTCCCTAAAAAAGTAAAGTAATGCGCTACAATATTGCGTTACTCCATAAAAAGTAACTAATTACGTTACTTAGTTATTTTTTTATGGAAAGTAATGCGTTACAATATTGCATTACTCCCTAAAAAAGTAACTAATTACATTACTTAATTACTTTTTATGGAAAGCAATGCGCTACAATATTGCGTTACTCCCTAAAAAAGTAAAGTAATGCGCTACAATATTGCGTTACTCCATAAAAAGTAACTAATTACGTTACTTAGTTATTTTTTTATGGAAAGTAATGCGTTACAATATTGCATTACTCCATAAAAAGTAACTAATTACGTTACTTAGTTATTTTTTTATGGAAAGTAATGCGTTACAATATTGCATTACTCCCTAAAAAAGTAACTAATTACATTACTTAATTACTTTTTATGGAAAGTAATGCGCTACAATATTGCGTTACTCCCTAAAAAAGTAACTAATTACATTACTTAATTACTTTTTATGGAAAGCAATGCGCTACAATATTGCGTTACTCCATAAAAAGTAACTAATTACGTTACTTAGTTATTTTTTTATGGAAAGTAATGCGTTACAATATTGCATTACTCCCTAAAAAAGTAACTAATTACATTACTTAATTACTTTTTATGGAAAGTAATGCGCTACAATATTGCGTTACTCCATAAAAAGTAACTAATTACGTTACTTAGTTATTTTTTTATGGAAAGTAATGTGTTACAATATTGCATTACTCCCTAAAAAAGTAACTAATTACATTACTTAATTACTTTTTATGGAAAGCAATGCGCTACAATATTGCGTTACTCCCTAAAAAAGTAACTAATTACATTACTTAATTACTTTTTATGGAAAGTAAGTACAATATTGCGTTACTCCATAAAAAGTAACTAATTACATTACTTAGTTATTTTTTTATGGAAAGTAATGTGTTACAATATTGCATTACTCCCTAAAAAAGTAACTAATTACATTACTTAATTACTTTTTATGGAAAGTAATGCGCTACAATATTGCGTTACTCCCTAAAAAAGTAACTAATTACATTACTTAATTACTTTTTATGGAAAGTAATGCGCTACAATATTGCGTTACTCCCTAAAAAAGTAACTAATTACATTACTTAATTACTTTTTATGGAAAGTAATGCGCTACAATATTGCGTTACTCCCTAAAAAAGTAACTAATTACATTACTTAATTACTTTTTATGGAAAGTAATGCGCTACAATATTGCGTTACTCCTAAAAAAGTAAAGTAATGCGCTACAATATTGCGTTACTCCATAAAAAGTAACTAATTACATTACTTAATTACTTTTTATGGAAAGTAATGCGCTACAATATTGCGTTACTCCCTAAAAAAGTAAAGTAATGCGCTACAATATTGCGTTACTCCATAAAAAGTAACTAATTACGTTACTTAGTTATTTTTTTATGGAAAGTAATGCGCTACAATATTGCATTACTCCCTAAAAAAGTAACTAATTACATTACTTAATTACTTTTTATGGAAAGTAATGCGCTACAATATTGCGTTACTCCCTAAAAAAGTAAAGTAATGCGCTACAATATTGCGTTACTCCATAAAAAGTAACTAATTACGTTACTTAGTTATTTTTTTATGGAAAGTAATGCGCTACAATATTGCATTACTCCCTAAAAAAGTAACTAATTACATTACTTAATTACTTTTTATGGAAAGTAATGCGCTACAATATTGCGTTACTCCCTAAAAAAGTAAAGTAATGCGCTACAATATTGCGTTACTCCATAAAAAGTAACTAATTACGTTACTTAGTTATTTTTTTATGGAAAGTAATGTGTTACAATATTGTGTTACTCCCTAAAAAAGTAACTAATTACATTACTTAATTACTTTTTATGGAAAGTAATGCGCTACAATATTGCGTTACTCCATAAAAAGTAACTAATTACGTTACTTAGTTATTTTTTTATGGAAAGTAATGTGTTACAATATTGCATTACTCCCTAAAAAAGTAACTAATTACATTACTTAATTACTTTTTATGGAAAGTAATGCGCTACAATATTGCGTTACTCCATAAAAAGTAACTAATTACGTTACTTAGTTATTTTTTTATGGAAAGTAATGTGTTACAATATTGCATTACTCCCTAAAAAAGTAACTAATTACATTACTTAATTACTTTTTATGGAAAGCAATGCGCTACAATATTGCGTTACTCCCTAAAAAAGTAACTAATTACATTACTTAATTACTTTTTATGGAAAGTAAGTACAATATTGCGTTACTCCATAAAAAGTAACTAATTACATTACTTAGTTATTTTTTTATGGAAAGTAATGTGTTACAATATTGCATTACTCCCTAAAAAAGTAACTAATTACATTACTTAATTACTTTTTATGGAAAGTAATGCGCTACAATATTGCGTTACTCCCTAAAAAAGTAACTAATTACATTACTTAATTACTTTTTATGGAAAGTAATGCGCTACAATATTGCGTTACTCCCTAAAAAAGTAACTAATTACATTACTTAATTACTTTTTATGGAAAGTAATGCGCTACAATATTGCGTTACTCCCTAAAAAAGTAACTAATTACATTACTTAATTACTTTTTATGGAAAGTAATGCGCTACAATATTGCGTTACTCCTAAAAAAGTAAAGTAATGCGCTACAATATTGCGTTACTCCATAAAAAGTAACTAATTACATTACTTAATTACTTTTTATGGAAAGTAATGCGCTACAATATTGCGTTACTCCCTAAAAAAGTAAAGTAATGCGCTACAATATTGCGTTACTCCATAAAAAGTAACTAATTACGTTACTTAGTTATTTTTTTATGGAAAGTAATGCGCTACAATATTGCATTACTCCCTAAAAAAGTAACTAATTACATTACTTAATTACTTTTTATGGAAAGTAATGCGCTACAATATTGCGTTACTCCCTAAAAAAGTAAAGTAATGCGCTACAATATTGCGTTACTCCATAAAAAGTAACTAATTACGTTACTTAGTTATTTTTTTATGGAAAGTAATGCGCTACAATATTGCATTACTCCCTAAAAAAGTAACTAATTACATTACTTAATTACTTTTTATGGAAAGTAATGCGCTACAATATTGCGTTACTCCCTAAAAAAGTAAAGTAATGCGCTACAATATTGCGTTACTCCATAAAAAGTAACTAATTACGTTACTTAGTTATTTTTTTATGGAAAGTAATGTGTTACAATATTGTGTTACTCCCTAAAAAAGTAACTAATTACATTACTTAATTACTTTTTATGGAAAGTAATGCGCTACAATATTGCGTTACTCCCTAAAAAAGTAAAGTAATGCGCTACAATATTGCGTTACTCCATAAAAAGTAACTAATTACGTTACTTAGTTATTTTTTTATGGAAAGTAATGCGCTACAATATTGCATTACTCCCTAAAAAAGTAACTAATTACATTACTTAATTACTTTTTATGGAAAGTAATGCGCTACAATATTGCGTTACTCCCTAAAAAAGTAAAGTAATGCGCTACAATATTGCGTTACTCCATAAAAAGTAACTAATTACGTTACTTAGTTATTTTTTTATGGAAAGTAATGTGTTACAATATTGTGTTACTCCCAGGGGCGTAGCAGCCGTTTTTGAAAGTGGGGGGGACAGCTGTATGGTGACGTGACGTTCATCATAATAAATTTTAAATAGAATACCAATTGGCATTTTACAGCACCCTTCATTTTACAGAACACACTGCTGAGAGCTACCCGTGTTATACAACACTTAAATCTCTGAAATGGGTCTAATGTATATATATCCAAACTGTTATGACTGGTATAATATGTTGAAATGGTCTGGAAGTTTTCAGAAAGTATACACACACTTAGTCATTTCACCAGGTTTTACAACAAAAGTAGCAGCATTATGCACTTTTGGTTTGCATAAACATTAAAATAAAAACATTAAAAAACAATGGCTGAGTTTAAAACTAAAAAATAAAAACATTATACTGACATGTTCAAATAACGTTGTGGGGGGAATAAAGTTTTATAACAGGATAAACCTCACATTTAAGTCTTTAAATCATTTTGTATAAAAAAAATAATAAGTCAAAATGATCAATTATATTTTATCTGCTCCAAACAGTGCTTTCTAAAAATCTCTATTTATAAAAGTCCACTGTTTGACAGAAGGTGGCGCGTTTCCCCGGTAACCGATGTAAACAAAGCAGCACTGCTTTGTGCATTACAGAGTGGGAAGATGAAAAGAAATGGCAACGAAACTTTTCTGAAGACAGGTGGTTCCTCCTTGTTCATACAATTATTTAAATCATATTTCATATAATTTCTCACAGCAGTCTGCCTTTTGTCATAATTTCACACAAAACGAAACCTAATCTGCACATTTTGGCCGTAAATTCCCTTTACACTCCTGATATGAGGATGAGGATGTTCATGTATTTGTGTTACTGATATTTCATTCATTCATTCAGACCAGGAGACGTGCACAACATTTATATTTAAATAGTCGCGGTTTAATTTCCGTGACATTGTGCGTTAAACTGTAAATTTAGATTTTATGACTGGATTCCGCCATTCTGTCCGCGTTTTCAGCCAGTCTTGGCGAGCTACCTCAAATCAAGACACGAGCTACTGGTAGCGACGTGTTGGAGACCCCTGCCTTAAAATATTGGCAAATAGTCCCAATTAAGAAAACACTGCCTTAAAATAGTCAATCCTTTTTTTATATCTCACCTGTACACATTCTGGAGAGGTTGAGCAACTTTTTCTGGGGTGCATTTTATCCCAGACGGCCAAATGGCAAAGTGAATGAACGAACGAAAATTCACAAGAGCAACAAGAGATTGGAAGCTCATGGCAGACACGCGGCTGAATGTTAGTTCACTCATATATAAGTAACAAATCAGAGAACCTGGTCGGAAATATTGGCGCTGGGTCAAAAAAAAAAAGTGCGGGGGACAGAATCAGCTGTTTCTAAAAGTGCGGGGGACGTGTCCCTCCCGTCCCCCCCGGTTACTACGCCCCTGGTTACTCCCTAAAAAAGTAACTAATTACGTTACTTAGTTATTTTTTATGGAAAGTAATGCGTTACAATATTGCGTTACTCCCTAATAAAGTAACTAATTACGTTACTTAGTTATTTTTTATGGAAAGTAATGCGCTACAATATTGCGTTACTCCCTAAAAAAGTAAATAGTTACGTTACTTAGTTACTTTTTATGGAAAGTAATGCGCTACAATATTGCGTTACTCCATAAAAAGGTATCTAATTGCGTTACTAAGTTACTTTTTGCGGAAAGTTATGCGTTGCAATATTGCGTCACTCCCTAAAAAAGTAGCCAATTACGTTACTTAGTTACTTTTTACGGAAAGTAATGCGCTACAATATTGCGTTACTCCCTAAAAAAGTAAATAGTTACGTTACTTAGTTACTTTTTATGGAAAGTAATGCGCTACAATATTGCGTTACTCCATAAAAAGGTATCTAATTGCGTTACTAAGTTACTTTTTGCGGAAAGTTATGCGTTGCAATATTGCGTTACTCCCTAAAAAAGTAACTAATTGCGTTACTTAGTTACTTTTTATGGAAAGTAATGCGCTACAATATTGCGTTACTCCATAAAAAGGTAACTAATTGTGTTACTAAGTTACTTTTTGCGGAAAGTAATGCATTACGTTACTTTTGCGTTACTTTTGCTTTACTTTCAGATCTGGGCAGGGCTTGGTTGTTTGTTTTTTAATATAAAAACGTTTGATTCTTAGCAAATGTAAAAGCCCTTTCTCACCAAAATGAAATGAAGTGAATAAGCCTAAAGCTAAAGGAAAAGTAAACTGACGTCTGTACAGTAGAACTGTAGGAAAAGAAAGTTCAACACTCTTCAGCAATGAGGGGAAAAAAGCACAAATGTTAGTTCATCTAAAGTAAGTTTTGCTTAGTATTGCACTGCAAAAAATGCTTGTCTTACTTAGATTTTTTGTCTTGTTTCTATACAAAATATCAAAACATTCTTAAATCAAGAAGGATTTTCTAGACAAGTAATATCATTGTCTTGTTTTTTTCTGAAAACAAGTCAAAATTAAGTGTGTTTTTGCTTGAAATAAGCAAAATAATCTTGTTTTCTGTTTGAAATAAGATGTTTTTTGCTCACCCCATTTAAAGATTATTTAGCTTGTTCTAAGCAAAAACTCACTTAATTTTGACTTGTTTTTTTTCTGAAAACAAGAAAATAATTATTTGCTTGTCTAGAAAATCCTTCTTGATTTAAGAATTTTTAGAAATTTTGGCTGGAAACAAGACAAAAAATCTAAGTAAGAAAAGTATTTTTGCAGTGTATGGTTGAATTGGATCAACAAAGTCATTGGTTAATAAAATGGGATTAAATAAAGAAAACAAAAAGTAACTGGCGTTAATTTTTTTTAAAAGTAAAACATATTTTCTTGGAAATGAAAAAGTATGTGTTACTTTACTAGTTACTTGAAAAAAGTAATATTATTACGTAATTGCTTTACTTGTAATGCGTTATTACTGACTGCGGGAGGATAGAAGTACGAACTCAATGTCAAACACACTTGTGTGTACAAACCCAGCTCTGGAGGAAGCGCTGAGATCGGATTGCCCTCCAACAGTAACGTCTTCAAACACCTTAAAGACAAAGAAAGCGAAGCTGTATTTACAATGACTTATTCCCCATCTGTGTATGACTGGAGCCATTCTGTACTCTGATATTTGTGACTCTAAACTGTGAAACTGATTATTAAACTGAAGTTCTTTGTTTATTTAGTACTGACCTGAATTAGATATTTCACCTAAATTATGTTTACACATAGTCCACAAGAGAAAATGAAAAACAGTTGAATTTATAAAAAGTTTACATCCCCTTGATTCTTAATACTGTGTTGTTCCCTGAATGATCCACAGCTGTGTTTTTTTTTTGTTTAGTGATAGTTGTTCATGAGTCCCTTGTTTGTCCTGAACAGTTTGTCCTGCTGTTCTTCAGAAAAATCATTCAGGACCCACAAATTCTTTGGTTTTTCAGCATTTTTGTGTATTTGAACCCTTTTCAACGATGACTGTATGTTTTGAGATCCATCTTTTCACACTGAGGACAACTGAGAGACTCATATGCAACTATTACAGAAGGTTCAAACACTCACTGATGCTCCAGAAGGAAAAAACATGCATTAAGAGCCGGGGGTGAAAACTTTTGAAAAGAAATATATATATATATTTTTTTTTACTTAAAAGCTGAAACAAATCCATCAAGTCCATAATCCATAATAATGCTTCCTCCAGTGAAAAAGTCCATCTCCTGTTGTCTCTCACATCAAAATCCAGCCACATATTTGTTTAGAGCTGTTGTTTTTGCTTGTAAACGATGCTTGTTTTGTGCAGATTCAGACCAGAACACATTTTTCACTGGACGAAGCGTTATTATGGATTATTGACTTGTGTTTTAGTTAAAAACGTCTTGATGGATTTGTTTCAGCTTTTGTCTTCTCAAGATGTTAACTGATGGACTGGAGTGATGTGGATTACTTGTGGATTACTGTGATGTTTTTATCAGCTGTTTGGACTCTCATTCTGACGGCACCCATTCACTACAGAGGATCCATTGGTGAGACAGTGACAATAAAGTACAATTTGCACTGATCGCAAAACATTCGATTCAGATCCGGACTTTTGGAGTGGGTTTGCGAATCATTTTGCAAATTGATTGACTTCTGAGAGTAAATCATTTGATTCAGATCGGGACTTTCGGAGCGGGTTTGTGAATCATTTTCCAAATTGAATGACTTTGGAGCGTGAATCATTTGATTCAGATCCAGACTTTCGGAACGGGTTTGTGAATCATTTTCCAAATTGAATGACTTCGGAGCGTGAATCATTTGACTCAGATCGGGACTTTTGGAGTGGGTTTGCGAATCATTTTGCAAATTGAATGACTTCGGAGAGTGAATCATTTGATTCAGATTGGGACTTTCGGAGCGGGTTTGTGAATCATTTTCCAAATTGAATGACTTCGTTGCGTGAATCATTTGATTCAGATCGGGACTTTCGGAGCGGGTTTGTGAATCATTTTCCAAATTGAATGACTTCGGAGCGTGAATCATTTGATTCAGATCCAGACTTTCGGAACGGGTTTGTGAATCATTTTCCAAATTGAATGACTTCAGAGCTTGAATCATTTGACTCAGATCGGGACTTTTGGAGTGGGTTTGCGAATCATTTTGCAAATTGATTGACTTTGGAGAGTGAATCATTTGATTCAGATCGGGACTTTCGGAGTGGGTTTGTGAATCATTTTCCAATTGAATGACTTCGGAGCGTGAATCATTTGATTCAGATCCAGACTTTCGGAGCGGGTTTGTGAATCATTTTCCAGTTGAATGACTTCGGAGCGTGAATCATTTGCGAATCATTTTGCGAAATGAATGACTTTGTAGTGCAAATCATTTTCTGAAATGAATGACTACAGAGTGCGAATCATTCGATTCAGATCAGGACTTTCAGAGTGGGTTTGCAAATCATTTTCCAAATTGAATGACTTTGGAGCGTGAATCATTTGATTCAAATTGGGACTTTCGGAACGGGTTTGTGAATCATTTCGCGAATTGAATGACTTCGGAGTGCGGATCATTTGATTCAGATCGTGACTTTTATTTGATTCAGATCGGGAATTCTGAGTACTTTTTTTTCTTTTGTTAAACAGTAGAAAACATCAAGCTATTAAGGAGTACAGTTATAAAAACAAAACAAAGAAAAAATAAAGAAAGAACTATACAAACTACACAAACTGGATTATGGACTCATATTTTAGCTAAAAACGTCTTAATGATGGATTTGTTTCAGCTTTTGTCTCCTCAAGATGTTAACTGATGGACTGGAGTGGTGTGGATGACTTGTGGATTACTGTGATGTTTTTATCAGCTGTTTGGACTCTCATTCTGACGGCACCCATTCACCACAGGGGATCCATTGCTGAGACAGTGATAGAAACAAACTCATACACGTCTCAGATGCCCTGACAATATGCATAACCCATTGCTTTAACATGGATTGTTCACTCACCTGTGTTGTCCGATAGCAGCTGGTAAACCTGTGAGTCGATTGTTCCTCACATCCAACCAGACCAGAGATGACAAATTGCTGAAGAAACGCTCGGGAAGGCTGCTGATCTCATTCCCCTCCAGATACAAACTCTAGAACACGCATAGAAACGAATGTGAGTCTGATAAGAGCTAAACTTTCAATGCATTCTGCTGTTGATCTAACCTTACCTTTAGATGTGTCATGTTTAACACAGATGCTGAAATGTTCTTCAGAGCTCTTTTGCTCATGCACAGCATGTCTGCAGATGCTCCTCTTTCGGCTCTTTCTTCAAGTTCATAGTCGAGGCTCAGATGGAGCTCACTCATGTTTAATTGTAGCATCCAGCGCACAGCAGATGCATGAATAATACTGTAATGATCACGTGTGACTGATCACATCAGCTGGTGAAGGCTTGTGATGTTATACATCTGTGATAGTATCCGTGTGACTCCAGCATGCTGGCAGATGGGATGTTGACAGTCGTTGCTATGGGGACGGCGTTTGAAAAGCGAAACCAAAACTACGGTGAGCGGCGAAGGACAAACACCCGAACGCGTTTGAAAAAGTCTCACAAATTACTATTTCGATTTCATTATTAGCGTTTTTTGTGAGACGGAGAAGAAGCAGCCTACAGTAACAATAATTTAAAGCAAAACGTCTACACCATAAAAATAGCCCAGATTTAACAAGGTAACAGTAAAATATTAATTACTTTATTGACGTC
The DNA here is from genome assembly GCA_033026305.1 of Cirrhinus molitorella. Classification (NCBI taxonomy): domain Eukaryota; kingdom Metazoa; phylum Chordata; class Actinopteri; order Cypriniformes; family Cyprinidae; genus Cirrhinus; species Cirrhinus molitorella. The sequence continues at coordinate 1,124,496 of CM065126.1, read as the reverse complement.
AAGAATATTAGGCTGTTTTACAAAGGAAGAAAACAGGATTATTTCTACATGATCAAGACTTTAAATGCACAAAAAGAAAGAAAACACGTTTAAACAACCTAACGCTGTTTAGCTTGGAGTATTTTAGTATTTCGGTCCTTTTTGCTGTTAGTTGGATAGACAATGGTTTTGCATTTCTTTGAAAAACACATAAACACATAACATACCTATATCTCTGGAGGAACACACCTCAGCCATCAATTTTGCTTTCAATTATTATAAAAATTATTACATTATATTATTATCAGAACTGGTGGTTGACGGTATATAGGCCTATATATATATATATATATATAACCAGGGTGCGATTTGCCGGGGGGGATGGTGGGGATTTCCCCCCCTCTGGTCTATGCATCCCTGCCTCTGCTGAATTATTATTATCCCCGGTGGGGATAAAAACATCCCGCGAACCCGCTCCTAAGTTCGGTTCTGAATCAAATGATTCGCGATACGCGCTTTGAAGTCCCTTTTTGAGTCAAATGATTCGCGAAACGCGCTTTAAAGTCCGGTTCTGAATCAAATGATTCGCGATACGCGCTTTAAAGTCCGGTTTTGAATCACATGATTCGCAAAACGTGCTTTAAAGTCCGGTTCTGAATCAAATGATTCGCGATACGCGCTTTAAAGTTCGGTTAAATGATTCGCGATACGCACTTTAAAGTCCGACTCGGAATCAAATGATTCGCCACACGTGCTTTGAAGTCCCTTTTTGAGTCAAATGATTTGCGAAACGCGCTTTAAAGTCCGGTTCTGAATTAAATGATTCGCGATACGCGCTTTAAAGTCCGGTTTTGAATCACATGATTAGCGTTACGCGCTTTAATGTTCGGTTAAATGATTCGCGATACGCGCTTTAAAGTCCGGTTTTGAATCACATGATTCGCGAAACGTGCTTTAAAGTCCGGTTCTGAATCAAATGATTCGCGATACGCGCTTTAAAGTTCGGTTAAATGATTCGCGATACGCACTTTAAAGTCCGACTCTGAATCAAATTATTCGCCACACATGCTTTGAAGTCCCTTTTTGAGTCAAATGATTCGCCATACGCGCTTTAAAGTCCGGTTCTGAATCAAATGATTCGCGATACTCGCTTTAAAGTCCGGTTTTGAATCAAATGATTCGCGATACTCGCTTTAAAGTCCGGTTCTGAATCAAATGATTCGCGATACGCGCTTTAAAGTTCGGTTAAATGATTCGCGATACGCACTTTAAAGTCCGACTCTGAATCAAATGATTCGCCACACGTGCTTTGAAGTCCCTTTTTGAGTCAAATGATTCGCCATACGCGCTTTGATATCCCGTTCTGAATCAAATGATTCGCGATCTGATTGGAGCGCTTCGAAACAGTGAATCATTTTGCGACGCAGTGGTTGATCTTTGCTCGCTTATATAATTTATTCGTTGTTTGAAATGAAATCGTTACAATTAATAGGACTAGGCCTAACTAATGTTTTTATGAAATTGTGATCACATTTGATGACATGACACTCATTATCTGGTACTTGTCTAAAAAGATGTATATAATGTGCAATGTTAACAGATTACACTAATATTAGTTTTCAAAAGCATCCCCCCCATGCTTTTTTCACAAATCGCACCCTGTATATATATATATATATATATATATATATATATATATATATATATATATCAAGGGCGTAGGTTTGTTTTTGTAGGTTTGTCTTTAATCACGAATCACTTTATATTAGCCTAATAGTAATCGATTTTACTCTGCTGTTGCTGTAGTAACAAACACAGCTTTCACGCACATCTGATTTACAGATAAACTGCATGCTCTTATTTCAGTTTGATATCAGCGACTAGATATCATGTGGTGTGACCACTGCAGAATGTTTTCCATTACAGATATATGTCCCAGATTGAATTTTATATATATATATATAAGTCCCCAAACTTTTGAACAGTATAGGCTATATATTGTTTAAAAAAAAAAAAAACTTTCCATTTTGAATAAATGCTGTTCTTTTTAACTTTTATTTCATTTAAGGATACTGAAAAATGATTGAAAAATAATAAAAAAAATGATTTCTGGAAAATTAAGCTTTGATCCAAGAAAAATTTAATTAGAATTGTAATCTATATTAAAATAGAAGAACATTTTTTTGCATCATAATAATATTTCACAATACAATTTTTTTTTTAAATAATGTATAATTCTATACATCAGAGACTGATAAAAATGCATTTTTTTAAAGAAAGTTTCAGTTAGATTTAGAGGCTTTTGTATACAGTGCACAGCATAAATGAGTACACCCCTCTGAATAAATATAAAAGATGTGTTTTCTTAATGAACACTAATATAATTCATGGAAAGATGGCAAAACTGAAATGTATTAAACATACACTTCATAGAAACAACAAAATATATGCCAATACTTTCTGTAAAATAAGTAAATTAGCCAATTTAGTTTAAATGAAGGATTGCAGAAATGAGTACACCCTAGATTTAATTCAGCAAATGTTCTATATTCTAGCACTTGGTATGACCTCCAGACCCTTCTTGGTGTACAAGTCTACGACAATTTTTCACATCTGTCCTGTTTAACTACCAAAGGATGACCTTTTTAAATGCCTTGGTCAAATACATATCCACTGAAAGATTTTCACCTTTGGAGAATGAATATCTTCACTGTCATGATAAAAAAAATGCCTAATAATGCAGGGAATGAGGAGAGAGTAGCATCTTCAGTTTCATTTTTTTGTATTACATTACATAGTGGTGTATGAATTGATGACAACGTTGACAAATCACAACACTCTCACATCTTCAGCACTCATTCATCCCTATAGAAGAGCTTACCACTGAACATCACTGTGGGAACCAGACACTTCTCACTGTACTCCTCCTCTAGCAACACCAGAACATTTTGGATGCTTTTGGATTTGAAATGATTGACTTGGTCTCTTGAGACCAGAGTATGGATTCCCAGAAGTCTATATTTTGTAAATATGATCGTTGGAAGAGGTTAAATCAGTTTATTGTGCTTTGGGTAAAGCAGGGATTTCTAGTGGTGACAACAACCACGCATGTCACTTGTGCAAGCTGCGTCGTACTCTGTAAGATAAAGTGTCACTCTTTTCATTGCTTTTGCTGACTCTGAGACACGTGCGTGGTATTTCTCCGGCTTTTTTCTAGCAAAAATTCACTCATCACTAACTGAAAACTTAAAGTGAAGACCTGATTATTTCAGGAGCCTTGTCACAAGTCCACTTTTCTTAAATGTTGGTGCTACTTCTGCTGTATTTTCACACTTAAAACAATAATTTGGTATTCCTCTTGTACCACTAGCCTTATTTACACTAAGAAATAAATCATCTGGCAGTTCTCTCTCAGGTGGTTCCAATGCTGACAGCATTAAGTCTGAGTATGATTCGGTAGGCTATAAAACACTTTTAACTTTCAGGAAATTACCTGTTCGGTTCAATATGGTGATCAAAAAGCCTTAAACCTACACTTTTGTTTGTTTGTTTTGTTTTTTAAGTTTTATTTAGTAACTTTCAGGAGGGTGCAACACAACATTTTATCACTTTGATAAGAAAATCTTATTTTACGGAATAATTTTGACATTCGTCTTTGGTAATTGATCAAGCAGACTGTTAAAAATTAGGGCTGTCAAACGATTAATCGCAATTAATCGCATCCAAAATAAAAGTTCATGTTTACATACTATATGTGTGTTTACTTTGTATATTTATTATGTACATATAAATACACACACATACATGTATATATTAAAACTAAATATTTATATGTATATATATTTATACCTGTATACAATTTAGATTATAAATAAATATAAATATTTTATATATAAATCTAAAATATTTTTTCTTAATATATACATGCATGTGTTTGTATTTATATATACATAATAAATATACACAGTACACAAATATATAGTATGTAAACATAAATTTTTATTTTGGATGTGATTAATCACGATTAATCATTTGACAGCACTATTAAAAATACTTTTTTTTTATTTTTGTAAAGATATATATATATATATATATATATATATATATATATATATATATATATATATGTGTGTGTATATATATATATATATATATATATATATATATATTGTAAAACCGTGGTTATTTTTCGTAAGGGATAGAAGAAATACCTAGAAGAATGAAGAATGACAAAAGCGTAGGGAAGACTAATATAATTTTTTTTTTTTTCACTTGAGTGAAACCGTTGTCACACCTGAAGCGCTCTGGTAAGTCAGCCGCCAGTTGCGGGAGCGCGCGTGTGTGCGCGTGAGTGAGGGGAGGTTCATATAGTCGCCGCTGCTGGGGCTCGTCGTCAGTTTGAGCAGCGCGTGGTTCCGCGGCGCCAGACACGTTTCCAGCTCCGCGATTCCGTGCGTGAGTCTCTTGATTTATTGTTTCGGGAGCTCAGATCGCGTCCGATCAGCAGAGCCCAGCAGAGCGGATCGGATCGTCGGCGTTTGTCAGAGATGCTCGCGTTTTAGAGGCATCCAGCATCAGTTTCCGTGGCGCTGAAAGGAATGAGATCAGAGCATCAATGTTTCACTGGGGCAAGTGGAAGAAGAGGATGGGAGCGAACAGTTCATCCAAGAGACCAGTGTTCGACGACAAAGAGGATGGTGAGGATCACACTGCACGACATCACACAGCAGTTTACTCCACAGACAACATGTGCAATGCATCTGACTTTTCTGACATAATGACTACATTTAGGACTTTAAAATTGATTTACAGGAACACAGATGAGCTTTTGCTAGATGCATGGTCTGGTGATGCTTGGGGTTTATAAAAAAGGAAGATTTGTGCAGATTAGGAGTTCTGGATTCAAGTGCAGATTCATTTATTTTCTGTTTTCTTCCTCAGTTGCGTGCAAACTGTTTCTATGTGGTTTTATTAATGCCTTGACAGTAAAACATGCACTATTTTGCATTTTCATTGCGTTTTACTCCAGTACTGTATGTTTTAAAAGGTACTATAAAGAACCTTTTCTGCATTTGAAAAGTTTCATGGATGTAGAACATTTTTTGCTGTAATTTATGTTATAAATACAAAAGAAACTGTTCTCATCATAATTTGGGAGTATAGCAGATAACTTATTATTTCTCAAAAGTAAAGGCAAATTTTACCACACACAGCAAAAAAAAAAAAAAAAAAAAAAAAAAAAAAAAAAAAAAAAAAAAAATATATATATATATATATATATATATATATATAGTTATTATTATTATTATTTTTTTATTATATTTTTTAATATTTCAAAATAATGACCAAATGAAATATTTTTTTCAAGTACATTTTTAGAATTTTTTTTGAAATTTTAAAAATATAAATATATATTTTTAAGAGCATATTTGGCAGAAAAATCTATTCAAATTAAAAAAATACAATGTTGCAATATATAAAACAATACACATTATTAAATTATTAATAATCTGTTTTTGATCTCTAGTAGGCTATTCCATCCACATTTGCATTTAGCCTAAATGCAGGCTTTTAAAACTTTCAATATTTTTCTATTTTAATTTCAAAATGCATTTCATTGATATATATATATATATATATATATATATATATATATATATATATATATATATATATATATATATATTTTTTTTTTTTTTTTTCAATTATATTTTTGAATATTTCAAAATAATGGCCATATTAAATCTATTTTATTATTATTATTATCTTTTTTTTTTCAAGTATGTTTTTAGATTTTTTTTTATTTAAAAAATATAAATATATATTTTTAAAAGCATATGTCACAGAAACATATATTCAAATAAAATAAATATTTTGCAATATATAAAACAATAAACAATATTAAATTATTATTAATCTATTTTTGATCTCTAGTAGGCTATTCCATCCACATTTGCATTTAGCCTAAATGCAGGCTTTTGAAACTAAATATTTTCTATTTCAAAATACATTTAATTGAGATTCACTGTTTACGACATATATTTAAATGCATTTTGGCAAGAAAAAATATGTTTTTTGTCATATGTAACGCTGGAGCACAAAACCAGTCTTAAGTAGCACAGATATATTTGTCGCAATATCCAAAAATACATTGTATGGGTCAAAATGATCTATTTTTCTTTGATGCCAAAAATCATTAGGATATTAAAATCATGTTGCATTAAGATATTTAGTAAATTTCCTACTGTAAATATATCAAAACTTAATTTTTGATTAGTAATATGCATTGCCAAGAACTTAATTTGGACAACTTTAAAGGTGATTTTCTCAATATTTAGATTATTTTTTGCACCCTCAAATAGTCATATCTCAGCTAAATATTGTTCTATACTATTTAATCAGTTTTCTCTCTCTCTCTCTCTTTTTTTTTTTTTAAAGAAAATGACATTTATGACATATATTACACGATGCAAATGCTCCACTTTTTGTTTTCTGCCTCTTTAAGGCGTATTACATTTCAAATCCGATTCTTGCCACACTGTGACTGTAGAGATGAGCTGGAAAGCAGACTGCTGGAACAAAACATGCCAATTAAATCATTTGTCGTTTAATTGGTTAATTAGAGGATTATGGAAATCCAGGGAAATGATGCTGCTTTATTAGATCAGGCAGTTGAATGGCGGCTGAACATGCGATTGTTGAATGAGTTATGTCACATTTAATGGTCAGAATGTGTCAGAAAAAAACAGAAATGAGGTCAGTTCACTGGAGGAGGATGCGTAATGACCCATTTAGTTACAGTATGGACTCGACGCTGCTTACTTCTGTTATGTGAAAATCACTGCACTAATGAGTGTGAAAGTAATTGCGGTTATGTGATGATGAGTTGAGTTCAGGACAGGACCGAGCGCTGCATGGGGTTGTCCTGTATTAGTTTGATGGATTTCATTGATTAACACTATTTCAGAATCAGACGGAAGTACAAAGGAGGGAAGTATAGCTAGAAAACATGTTGAAAATGTCAGATTCACAAAGCCTTTTGCTTGACATCCTTGACATTTGAAGGTTTTGCTGGATGTGCGTTCAGACGAAAGAAAGAGCTGTTAAAGAATCCACTTGCAAAATAAAAACTCCTTGATCATTTACTCACCCCCTTGTCCTCCAAGATGTTCATGTCTTTCTGTCTTCAGTTGTAAATAAATTATGTTTCTTGAGGAAAACATTACAGGATTTTTCTCCAAACAAAATAATGGTAATGGTTATTTCTCAAAATTAAAGGCAAATTTTACCACACACAGCCAAAAAAAAAAAAAAAAAAAAAAAAAAAAAATATATATATATATATATATATATATATATATATATATATATATATTCTTTATTTACTTTTTTTTTTCAATTATATTTTTGAATATTACAATATTTATGTAAATTTTTTTTTTTTTTTTAGAATTTTTAGAATTGTTTTTAGAATTTTTTGAAAATTTAAAAATATAAATATATTTTTTTAAAAGCATATGTCGCAGAAAAATATATTCAAATAAAAAAATACAATGTTGCAATATATAAAACCTATTAACATTATTGGTATGGATTTAATTGTTTAACACTACTCCAGAATCAGATGGAAGTATAGCTAGAAAACATGTTGAAAATGTCAGATTCACAAAGCCTTTTGCTTGACATCCTTGACATTTGAAGGTTTTGCTGGATGTGCGTTCAGACGAAAGAAAGAGCTGTTAAAGAATCCACTTGCAAAATAAAAACTCCTTGATCATTTACTCACCCCCTTGTCCTCCAAGATGTTCATGTCTTTCTGTCTTCAGTTGTAAATAAATTATGTTTCTTGAGGAAAACATTACAGGATTTTTCTCCAAACAAAATAATGGTAATGGTTATTTCTCAAAATTAAAGGCAAATTTTACCACACACAGCCAAAAAAAAAAAAAAAAAAAAAAAAAAAATATATATATATATATATATATATATATATATATATATATATATATATTCTTTATTTACTTTTTTTTTTCAATTATATTTTTGAATATTACAATATTTATGTAAATTTTTTTTTTTTTTTTAGAATTTTTAGAATTGTTTTTAGAATTTTTTGAAAATTTAAAAATATAAATATATTTTTTTAAAAGCATATGTCGCAGAAAAATATATTCAAATAAAAAAATACAATGTTGCAATATATAAAACCTATTAACATTATTGGTATGGATTTAATTGTTTAACACTACTCCAGAATCAGATGGAAGTATAGCTAGAAAACATGTTGAAAATGTCAGATTCACAAAGCCTTTTGCTTGACATCCTTGACATTTGAAGGTTTTGCTGGATGTGCGTTCAGACGAAAGAAAGAGCTGTTAAAGAATCCACTTGCAAAATAAAAACTCCTTGATCATTTACTCACCCCCTTGTCCTCCAAGATGTTCATGTCTTTCTGTCTTCAGTTGTAAATAAATTATGTTTCTTGAGGAAAACATTACAGGATTTTTCTCCAAACAAAATAATGGTAATGGTTATTTCTCAAAATTAAAGGCAAATTTTACCACACACAGCCAAAAAAAAAAAAAAAAAAAAAAAAAAAAATATATATATATATATATATATATATATATATATATATATATATATATATATATTCTTTATTTACTTTTTTTTTTCAATTATATTTTTGAATATTACAATATTTATGTAAATTTTTTTTTTTTTTTTAGAATTTTTAGAATTGTTTTTAGAATTTTTTGAAAATTTAAAAATATAAATATATTTTTTTAAAAGCATATGTCGCAGAAAAATATATTCAAATAAAAAAATACAATGTTGCAATATATAAAACCTATTAACATTATTGGTATGGATTTAATTGTTTAACACTACTCCAGAATCAGATGGAAGTATAGCTAGAAAACATGTTGAAAATGTCAGATTCACAAAGCCTTTTGCTTGACATCCTTGACATTTGAAGGTTTTGCTGGATGTGCGTTCAGACGAAAGAAAGAGCTGTTAAAGAATCCACTTGCAAAATAAAAACTCCTTGATCATTTACTCACCCCCTTGTCCTCCAAGATGTTCATGTCTTTCTGTCTTCAGTTGTAAATAAATTATGTTTCTTGAGGAAAACATTACAGGATTTTTCTCCAAACAAAATAATGGTAATGGTTATTTCTCAAAATTAAAGGCAAATTTTACCACACACAGCCAAAAAAAAAAATATATATATATATATATATTCTTTATTTACTTATTTATTTATTTTTTCAGTTATATTTTTGAATATTACAATGGTAATGGTTATTTCTCAAAATGAAAGGCAAATTTTACCACACACAGCCAAAAAAAAAAAAAAAAAAAAAAAAAAAAAAAAATATATATATATATATATATATATATATATACTCTTTATTTACTTTTTTTTTTTCAATTATATTTTTGAATATTACAATATTTATGTAATTTTTTTTTTTAGAATTTTTAGAATTGTTTTTAGAATTTTATGAAAATTTAAAAATATAAATATATTTTTTTAAAAGCATATGTCGCAGAAAAATATATTCAAATAAAAAAATACAATGTTGCAATATATAAAACCTATTAACATTATTGGTATGGATTTAATTGTTTAACACTACTCCAGAATCAGATGGAAGTATAGCTAGAAAACATGTTGAAAATGTCAGATTCACAAAGCCTTTTGCTTGACATCCTTGACATTTGAAGGTTTTGCTGGATGTGCGTTCAGACGAGAAAGAAAGAAATACAAATTCCCTGATCATTTACTCACCCCCATGTCATCAGAGATGTTTTTCTTTCTTCAGTCGTAAAGAAATAGTTTCTTTAGGAAATTTTCTCCATATAGTGGACTTTAATGGTGCTCAACGGATTGAAAGTTAAAAATGCAGTTTCAGTGCAGCTTCAAAGAGCTCAAAGAGGTTTGAGGCATTTGAGGTTAAAAATGATATAAATATTATTTCTTGCTTGATTAAAACATTTTTTTTTCCTCATCTAGGATCGTTTAAAATCCTTTGAAGCTGCATTGAAAATGCATTTTTTTTTGAGCACCATTGAAGTCCACTGTATAGAAAAATCCTGGAAATTATGATTCTTGAAGAAAACGTTTCAGGATTTTCTCCATGTAGTAGACTTCAGTGGTGCTCACGAGTTTGAACTTCCAAAATGCAGTTTCAATGCAGCTTCAAAGGGCTCTAAACTATCCCAGACGAGGAATAAAAGGTTTTATCTAGCGAAACAATCAGTCTTTTCTTAAAATAAATAGTATTTATATCATTTTTACCCTCAAATGCCTCAAACCTCTAACGTCAAAATCAAAATCCTAAAATGCTTTCTTCAGAAAGCATAATTTTTCAGGATTTCTCTCCATTTAGTGGACTTCAATGGTGCTCAACGGATTGAAGGTTAAAATGTACTTTCAATGCAGCTTCAAAGGGCTCTAAACGATCCCAGTTGAGGAAAAAATGCCTCATTTGAGGTTAAAAAAGTATACAAATTGTTATTTTTTTAGAAAATAACTGACCATTTTGCTAGATTAGACCCTTATTCCTCATCTGGGTTTAGAGCCCTTTGAAGCTGCATTGAACTGCATTTTGGAAGAGAACTTGTGGGCACCATAGAAGTCCATTATATGGAGAAAAATCCTGAAATGTTTTCTTCAAAAATCATAATTTCCAGGATTTTCTCCATATAGTGGACTTCAATGGTGCTCAGTGAATTGAAGGTTAAAATGTACTTTCAGTGCAGCTTCAAAGAGCTCTAAACGATCCCAGCCGAGGAATAAAAGGTTTTATGTAGTGAAGCGATCTGTCTTTTCTTAAAAGAAATCATGTTTATATAATTTGTAACCTCTAATGCCAGATTTAATATTAAATATTAAAAAATGCAGTTTCAATGCAGCTTCAAAGGCTTCCAAATGATCTCAGTTGAGGAAAAAATGTCGCAGTTGAGGTTAAAAAGTATACACATCGTTTTTTTTTTTTTCTTTTTTTTTTTTTTTAGAAAATAACTGACCGTTTTGCTAGATAAGACCCTTATTTTCTGTCTGGGATCGTTTAGAGCCCTTTGAAGCTGCATTGAAACTGCATTTTGGAAGTTCAAACTCGTGAGCACCATGGAAGTCCACTATATGGAGAAAAATCCTGAAATCTAAATGATATTTATATCATTTTTAACCTCTAATGCTGGATTAAATATTAATATTAAAAAAATGCAGTTTCAATGAAGTTTCAAAGGGTTCTAAATGATCTCAGTTGAGGAAGAAATGTCTTATTTAAGGTTAAAAAGTATACAATTTTTTTTTTTTTTTAGAAATAACTGACCGTTTTGCTAGATAAGACCCTTATTTTCTGTCTGGGATCGTTTAGAGCCCTTTGAAGCTGCATTGAAACTGCATTTTGGAAGTTCAAACTCGTGAGCACCATAGAAGTCCACTATATGGAGAAAAATCCTGAAATCTTTTCTTCAAGAAACATAATTTCCAGGATTTTTCTTCATATAGTGGACTTTAATGGTGCTCAATGGATTGAAGGTTAAAATGTACTTTCAATGCAGCTTCAAAGAGCTCTAAACGATCCCAGTCGAGGAAAAAAAGGTTTTTTCTAGCGAAGCGATCTGTCTTTTCTTAAAATAAATCATATTTATATCATTTTTAACCTCTAATGCTGGATTAAATATTAAATATAAAAAAAATGCAGTTTTAATGCAGCTTCAAAGGGTTCTAAATGATCCCAGTTGAGGAAGAAATGTTTCATTTGAGGTTAAAAAGTTTTTTTTTTTCTTTTTTCTTTTTTTTTTTTTTTTTTTTTAAAAAAATAACTGACTGTTTTACTAGATAAGACCCTTATTTTCTGTCTGGGATCGTTTAGAGCCCTTTGAAGCTGCATTGAAACACATTTTGGAAGTTCAAACTCGCGGACACCATAGAAGTCCACTATATGGAGAAAAATCCTGAAATGTTTTCCTCAAAAAACATGAATGGACAAAAGAAAGACATGAATATCTTTGATGACACGGGCACTAAATTATCAGGACATTTTATTCTGAAAGTGGAGTAATCCTTTAAAGAAAAACTTCAGCCAAACAATGAAAACACGCTGTAAATATCCTCACCCTCAGGCCATCTGAGACGAAGATGAGTTTGTTTGTTCATCAGATTTGCAGAAGTGTAGCATTGCATCACTTGCTCATCCATCACTCATTCACAGAATGACACATTTCTCCAAATCTGATGAGCAAACAAACTCATCTTCATCTCAGATGGCCTGAGGGTGAGGATATTTACAGCGTGTTTTCATTGTTTGGCTGAAGTTTTTCTTTAGTGGAATTTTGTGGCTTTTGATCAACATGAAAAGTCCAATAGATGAGTAACCATCGTCTGAGTCACAGCAGACTGAAGGTCTCTGCAGAATTTGATGGATGTTTTTTTTATTAATCTCCAGTGGGAATTACTGTCAGAGATGTTTAGAATAAGACTAGCTATGTTTGATGGTCCATTACAGAAAGGCTGATTCTCAACGGATGTAGGACGAGTTCTCTGAGATTTTGACATATTTCAGCTTTAATTGAAATAAAGCCAGTATAATCACACAGTGATGATAATAATACCCACATCATTATCCGAATCCACAGCAGATGTGAGATCTGATCTGTCGTCTGGTTCGATTCTCTCACCTTTCCACGAGATTCTCACATTCGTAATCGGTGTGTGCCGTTAACGCCGGAGAACGGTTTGTGTTACATCACGCGAACGCCGCTTTGATGCTGCTAGACGAGAGAAAAGGGCTATTCCTCATGATCCTTACATGAAAGAGGACACCAGGGAGAGAAGATCGTGAGGTTAGTTTCAGCTTGAGACCGGCGTTTTGATGGTTTCTCATGAGGGTTTGGAGGGAATATGTGACCCACATTGAGCTGTAGACTCAGAGCCTGTTTTTATACATAAAAAGAGAGCAAACAAAAATAGTTTTGTCTTCATTTAAGGCCTGCTATATCAACATCCACACTAAAGCGTGATAATGTATTATTAGTGTACTGCAGTTTTGTCGTCTGCTGCATCAAATGGTCTATATGTATGTCTATATTCTCGCTATGTAAAAAGGACAATGGCTTTATGCAATTTCAGACAGGACCAGGGTTTTTTCTGAGGAAAGATAGACATGTATAGTGAAGAAAGCCAAAATATTAAATGTCATGGATGAATATTTACGGAGTAATCCACTATTTTGTAGAGGGGGGTCAATTGACAAACTTGAGATTCAGAGCCACATTACAGGGGGTAAAAACAACTTTAAAAAGATGGCAGCATCATAATATTATGTATACACAGAGATTGGTAGCTCTATTAGTAAAATCAGTTGACGTTGGCAATCTTTGTTGCGTTATGTGCCAATGATGATCATTCAAAAATGGGGAAACAGCACTTTTTAAGTTTTTCCTCCAAAGTTTGCATGTCTGTAACTCAAAAAGTATAAAATATATCTTAATGCCCTTTTAGATATTGTGTTTTAACAAACTTTTCTTGTGGCATCTTAATTTTTAAGGCCATATATGGTTCGGTTCCAGAGATATTGGAATTTAAATATGCCTCCAGGAGTAAATTGTCTAAATTGATGTACACAATTTCAGTGGTCAAAAACCAAATGTGTCAGTTTGCAAAATTATGATACTACTTTTGTTTTAAAGAGGAATGTCTGAAGAATAAATAATGTTGAGGCTAGAGATATATCTCATTTCCTTCTGTCAAAACAACTGCATTGAACATACCAGTCTGAGTGCCATAAATGCACTTTTTCCAAAGTTTGCATGTCTATAACTCAAGAAGTATTAAAGATATCGCAATGTGATTTTAGATTCTATTTAATAATAAACTTTTCTTTTGCAGTCTTAATTTTTTAGGCCCTACATCATTAATTTCCAGAGACTTTGGAATTTAAATATGCCTCCAGGAGAAAATTGTTAAGATGTACACATTTTCAGTGGTCAAAAACCAAATGTAGGTCAGTTTGCAAAATTACGATACTTCTTTTGTTTTAAAGAGGAATGTCTGAAGAACACATAATGTTGAAACTAGAGATGTATCTTGTTTCCTTCTGTCAAAACAATGGCATTGAACATACCAGTCTAAGTGCCATAAATGCTCTTTTTCCAAAGTTTGCGTGCCTATAACTCAAGAAATATTAAAGATATTGCAATATGTTTTTAGATTCTAGTTGTTAATAAACTTCTCTTTTGGAATCCTAATTTTCATGGCCCTATATCATTCAATCCCAGAGATATGGGGATCTCAATGAGGCACCATGTCCAGATTGTTAAATATTAACCATTTTCAGTGGTTGAAAACCAAATGTTGGTCACTTTGTATACAGCTGATACTTATTTTATTTAAAGAACAATGTCTGAAGAACACATAATGTTGAAACTAGAGATGTATGTCGTTTCTTTCTGTCAAAACGACTTTGTTAAACATACCTGTCTGAGTGCCATATATTTTTTTTTCCAAAGTTTGCGTGGCTATAACTCAAGAAGTGTTAAAGATATTGCAATATAATTTTAGATGCTAGTTTTTAATAAACATTTTTTTTTGGAATCCTAATATTTAAGGCCCTATATCATTCAATCCCAGAGATATGGGGATCTCAATTAGACTCCATGTCCAGATTGTTAAATATTAGCCATATTCAGTGGTTAAAAACCAAATGTTGGTCACTTTGTATTCAGCTGATGCTACCATGTCTAAAAAAGAAATAATGTTGAAATTAGAATTGTATCTGGTTTCCCATCTTTCTGAAGTCATTTTTACCCCTCTGTCATTTGGCTCCCTCTACAAAATAGCGGATTATTCAGTAAATATTAATTCATGACATGTATTATTTTTGCTTTCATCACTTTATATGCCTATCTTTCTTCAGAAAAAATATTAACAAAATTAAAAATTTGAGCCAGGGGAGTTTTTGAAATTTGCTTGATTTGACACGGAATGAACCTATGATTGCACTGAAATGAGGTGACGAATTAGTCAAATGTGCAGTAGTTCCTTTGATTAAATTTTAATGATAAACATTGAGATGGAGATTGAACATGTGCATGCATGTATGCATGTGAAAAGCATCACAAATGTTAGTGAAATCAAATATGCATGAGCTGAGAATAAACATTTCACATGTGCTTCCTGAGAAAGTCATTTGTATTTGATAACAATGTGTGTGTGTGTGTGTGTGTGTGTGTGTGCATATATTTGCATGTGTGGCCCGTTAATGAAGTAGGTAAAGACTGAGCTGTGAGAATCACTTCTCAAGCACACAGAGTCTCTTTCTGTCTCCTCTCTGTCATCTTTGGCCGTTCTTTCAGCTGCTTCAGTCTGACTGCTTTACCACTAATTCCGAGTTGCTCTCTTGGCTGGCATCAATAATTCAGTGTGATTCAGAGTGAGTTCTTCTCTGAAGATGCAGCGTTTATGAAAGACGAGACTAAAGCACAGAATGACCGTTAGACTTTAGAGTGACACGCGCTGATGAAACGATCACAAAATGTCAGTTTGATTCTGCGTTGATGGCGAGTGTGATGCTCATGCTGATGTTGATCATTAGGATCTGTGCTGGAGTTATAAATGTCAGTTTTACATCTTATTTGGAGGTTGACATTTTTAGTATGTTGTTGTAATAAGTCTTCATCTACCTAGAAAAAATATGAGAAAATTATATATGGCCTTATAGGTAATATATTTGGCAATATTGAAATATTAACTCAAAAGTTTTGGATTAGTAAGATTTTTAATAGTTTTAAAGACTTTCTTATGCTCATCAAGGCTGCTTTTATTTGATTAAAAATACAGAAAAAAGTGTAATATTGTGAAATGTTATTTCAATTTAAAATAACTGTTTTCTATGTGAATATATTTAAAAATGTAATTTATTCCTGTGATACAAATCTGAATTTTCAGCATCATTACTCCAGACTTCAGTGTCACATGATCCTTTATTTATAAACAGATATGCTGCTTAATATTTTGTTGGAACCTGTATTTTTTTCTCTCTCTCAGGATTCTTTAACAAATAAAAAGTTGAACAGAGCAGATAATTTTGCTTACCCCATTGGCAGATTATTTAGCTTGTTTCAAGCAAAAACTCATTTTCATTTGAACTTTCTGAAAACAAGACAATAATTTTTTTTTTGATATTTTGGCTGGAAACAAACAAACAAAAAAAAAATATATCTAAAGCATTTTTTGCAGTTTGGCTTCTTATTAAAAAGTGTTCCTGTGGTGGCTCAATTTGCCCCAGGTGAAGGGTAAGTTGACCCAATCTGATTCAAACCCATGTGTGATTTTTATTTATTTATTTTAAACTAACATAATAATCAAATTTAATTTTACAAGCAGTCATATTTCTTTTCTTAAATCTAACTTAAAATAAAAGCAGTCAAATGAATTTTAAGTTTTAGTCTGTAATTGTTTGCATTTCTGAAACAATGTGTTGAACACCAAAGTTCCCAAAAATGGACTAAACACAGAGTAATAATAGGAGTTTAAATTAAAACTGAATTATAATGAAGGAATGAATGTCACTGAAATTAATAAACATTTAAGTCAAAAGAGTCTTGCATGGTAGTTTTTCTGTAATGTTGAACAGATATATTTGATAAATAAAAATAAAAATAAATAAATAAATAAATAAAAGCACCTGGTTCTCAGAGAAGGATTTCACTTGCCCTATCAAATAAACTACAAAAAATTTGTGTGTGTGTGTGTGTGTGTGTGTGTATATATATATATATATATATAAATGATAAACTAAACCAGTTGTGTAATATCACATTAAAATACCAGTGTATTCTTCAGAGATTTACCTTTCAGGCTAATATTTAGCTAAATGATTTGCATGGTTTTATATGTTGCTAAAACCTGTATGCATCATAAATATTTTTAGACCTGAATAAATCTGTTTTGATTTAACAGCCATTTTATCTGTTATGCTAAAATTTCACTTTTAGTAAATGGGTGCCTTTCTCTGCCAGAAATTATGTGTGATTCCAAAATACATGGTGACATTGCAGTAAAAATGTACAGCTGCCAAGATACAGAAGGTGGCTCAACTTACTCCACTCTCCCCTTGACATCAAAAAACTAGTAAAAATAACAAAAATGCATAAATTGTCAGGGTAAGTTGAGCCACCCCCTGTATCTTGCCACTACATTTTTTTGTTAGTTTTAGTCTTTTTGTTATGCATTTTTTTGTCATTTTTACTGTTTTTTTTTATGTCAAGGGGAGATTGGAGTAAGTTGAGCCAGTGGGGTAAGTTGAGCCACCCCCTGTATCTTGGCAACTTTGGCAGCTAGTGCCAAGATACAGGGGGTGGCTCAACTTACCCCGACAATTTACCATGTATTTCTTTTTTCAGTCGTAAATAATAGTTTTTTTGCTTCTGAGTTTGAACTTACAAAATGTAGTTTAAATCCAGCTTCAAAGGGCTCTGAATGAAGAAGGGTCGTATCTAGCGAAATGATTAGTTATTTTCTAAACAAATTGACAATTTATATACTTTTTAAGCTCAAATGCTCGTCTTGTCTCGTCTCTGCGATGCACATGCGTAGTCTGTTGTGATCCAGGTCAATACAGTTAGGGTATGTCCAAAAACTCCCATCTCGACAAGCCGAAAACTGATTTTAGAATAAATGGGTGCCTTTCTCTGGCAGAAATTATGTGTGATGCCAAAATACATGGTGACATTGCAGTAAAAGTATACAGCTGCCAAGATACAGGGGGTGGCTCAACTTACCTCACTCTCCCCTTGACATCAAAAAACTAGTAAAAATGTCAAAAATGCAGAACAAAATGACAAAAAAAATTTAAAGAAAAACTTAAACATAGAGAATTTGTTCACTTTTAGAACAAAAATTTACAGATAATGTACTTACCACCTTGTCATCCAAGATGTTCATGTCTTTCTTTCTTCAGTCGTAAAAAATATATAGTTTTTTTGAGGAAAATATTTCAGGATTTCTCTCAATATAATGGACTTCTGTGGTGCTTCCGAGTTTGAACTTCAAAAATGTAGTTTAAATCCAGCTTCAGAGGGCTCTAAACGATCCCAGCCGATAAAGAAGGGTCTTATCTAGCGAAACGATTAGTTATTTTCTAAACAAATTGACAATTTATATACTTAAAACCTCAAATAATGTGTGATTCCAAAATACATGGTGACATTGCAGTAAAAGTGTACAGCTGCCAAGATACAGGGGGTGGCTCAACTTACCCCGCTGGCTCAACTTACCCCACTCTCCCCTTGACAATAAAAAAAACTAGTAAAAATGACAAAAATGCATAACAAAATGACTAAAACTAACAAAAAATGTTAAGAAAAACTTAAATGTAAAGAATTCGTTCACTTTTAGAACAAAAATGTACACATAATGTATTTGCCACCTCGTCATCCAAGATGTCTTTCTTTCTTCAGTCATAAAGAAATTATAGTTTTTATTTTTTTTTGAGGAAAACATTTCAGGATTTCTCTCCATATAATGGACTTCTATGGTGCTTCGGAGTTTGAACTTCCAAAATGCAGTTTAAATCCAGCTTCAGAGGGCTCTAAACGATCACAGCTGATGAAGAAGGGTCTTATCTAGCGAAACGATTAGTTATTTTCTAAACAAATTGACAATTTATATACTTTTTAAACCTCAAATAATGTGTGATTCCAAAATACATGGTGACATGGCAGTAAAAGTGTACAGCTGCCAAGATACAGGGGGTGGCTCAACTTACCCCACTCCCCCCTTGACATCAAAAAACTAGTAAAAATGAAAAACAAAAAGCAGAACTACACTTCTAAAACTACCAAAAATGTTAAGAAAACTTAAACATAAAGAATTCCTTCACTTTTAGAACAAAAATGTTTGTTTGTTTTTACCACCTTGTCATCCAAGATGTTCATGTCTGTCTTTCTGCAGTCTTAAAAAAAATTATATATTTTTTTTTTGAGGAAAACATTTGAGGGTTTCTCTCAGTATAATGGACTTCTATGGTGCTTTCAAGTTTGAACTTCCAAAATGTAGTTTAAACACAGCTTCAAAGGGCTCTAAATGAAGAAGGGTCTTATCTAGCGAAACGATTAGTTGTTTTAAACAAATTGACAATTTATATACTTTTTAACCTCAAATAATGTTTGAATAATGTGTGATTCCAAAATACATGGTGACATGGCAGTAAAAGTGTACAGCTGCCAAGATATAGGGGGTGGCTCAACTTACCCCGCTGGCTCAATTTACCCCACTCTCCCCTTGACATAAAAAAAACTAGAAAAATGACAAAAATGCAGAACAAAATGACGAAAACTAACAAACTTGAACTTAATTCTAAGCATTTTCAAACTATAATAGCACCTCAATGATGCTAAACTAACACTGGTCACTTCTGAATGAATGTCGGCTGTGTTTTTGTTGGTTCTGGTGTGTTTGCTCCATCCGATTCTTCGTCTCTCTTCATTAATTCTCTGTGTAGTTTTTGTTTGTCTTGTGATTACATCTTTGGGCTTCAGTCCTGAATCTGATCTATACTAACAAACACACACTGGCTCTTCCTCTCCGCTTGTTTTTCTCCATTCCCTGCTGTCTCTGTTGACCTTTGACAGTATTCTGCCTCCAGCATACACACACACACACAGGTTCATGCAGGTCTTTTCCATTCAGTGCTCATGCCTGTCAAACTGGACAAAAACAGCATAAAAGCAGCACGAAGAAGCAGCATAACCCTGGTCTATCGTATACTATACAGTATGTCTGCTGTGACTCAGATCTCATTCTCCATTCAGTATATCAGTTCTGACAAACACAAGAGCATCTGAAGGAGTCATGTTTCAATGCGAACCTGAATGAGATTTGAGATTCGATCTGTTTTACAAATCTATCGTATGACTTCAGATAACAGAAGAAAATATGGACTACTGTTATAATGTATTTATGGTTTATAAGAAATGTTCGGTGAGCTATATACACTACTGTAGAGAAGTTTGAATCAGTAATCAGTTGAATCAATAGTTTTTTTTTTTTTTTTAAGTTTCTTATGCTTATCAAGGCTGTGTTCATTTGATGAAAAATACTGAAAAATATTATTACAATGTAAAACAGTTTTTCTATATTAATATATGTTAAAATTAAATTTATACCTGTAATTAAAGTTGCATTTTCAGCATCATTACTCCAGTCTTTAGTCTCACATGATCCTTCATAAATCAAAATATACTGATTTATTATCAGTGTTGAAAAGTTGTGCTGCTTTTTTTTGGAATCTCTGATACTTTTTTCAGGATTCTTTGATCAATAAAAGGTTCAAAAGAACAGCAATTATTTCAAATAGAAAGGTTTTCTAATAATATACACTACTGTTCAAAAGTTTGGGGTCAGTAAATTTTTCTTCCCCCTTTTTTTATTGAAAGAAATTATTACTTTAATTCACCAAGGATGTGCTAAATTAATTCAAATTGATAGCATAGATTTGTATTGTTAGAAAAGATTTATATTTTGAATAAATGCTATTCTTTTTAACTTGATATTCAAAGATTCCTGATATATTAGAATGATTTCTGAAGGATCATGTGACACTTAATACTGGAGTAACAGCTGATGAAAATTCAACTTTGCATCACAGGAATAAATTATATTTTAAAGTATATTAAAATGAAAACCATTATTTTATGTTGTAATAACTTTTTGGAATATTACAGTTTTTTCTGCATTTTTGATGAGCAGAAGAGACTTCTTTAAAAAAACATCACAAGTCTTACTGTCATCTCTATTGGAAGCCAATATATATATATATATATATATATATATTAGGGCTGTCAAATGATTAATCGCGATTAATCGCATCCAAAATAAAAGTTTATGTTTACATACTATATATTTGTGTACTGTGTATATTTATTATGTATATATAAATACACACACATATGCATGTATATATTAAAGAAAAATATTTTAGATTTATATCTAAAATATTTATATTTATTTAGAATCTAAATTGTATACAGGTATAAATATATATACATATAAATATTTTGTTTTAATATATACATGTATGTGTGTGAATTTATATGTACATAATAACTATACAAAGTAAGCACACATATAGTATGTAAACATAAACTTTTATTTTGGATGTGATTAATCATGATTAATCACTTGACAGCCCTAATATATATATATATATATATATATATATATATATTTTATTATTATTTTATTATATTATTTATGTAACAGCATATAAATTTATTTAAAAAAAAAAGAAAAAAAAAAAGAAAAAGAAAAAAAAAAGTTATTTTTTATTATTTAATGTATTAAATATATTTATTTTAATTTATTACATGTATTAATTAATTCTAATATAAATAACAATAATTAAAAACAAAAGTTTCTAAATTGCAATTAGCAGTAGATGATGTAAAATTTTTCTTATTTTATTTATTATTTATTTATTTTGGAGATTGACAGATCACTATGAGCTTTTGAAATGGAAAACATCTGCTTGAAAATTCTAAAAATCCATCTTTTCACACTTTCACACCAGAGATCCATCTTTTCACACTGAGGACAACTGAGAGACTCATATGCAACTATTACAGAAGGATCAAACACTCACTGATGCTCCAGAAGGAAAAAACATGCATTAAGAGCCGGGTGTGAAAACTTTTGAACAGAATAGAGATGTGTGCATTTTTCTTATTTTGCCTAAATATCATAATTTTTTCATTTAGTATGGCCCTTCAGAGGCTACAGAAGATACTTAGATGTTTCCCAGAAGACAAAATAAGTTAAATTTACCCTGATCTTCAAATTCTTCAAAAACTCTTAATGCATGTTTTTTCCTTCTGGAGCATCAGTGAGTGTTTGAAGCTTCTGTAATAGTTGCATATGAGTCTCTCAGTTGTCCTCAGTGTGAAAAGATGGATCTTCTCAATCATTATTTAGATGATGCTGCTGTGTTCATGTATTTGTGTCGTTGAAGGAGAAGGATGTTGTCAGTCAGTATGAGATGAAGTTGAGACATCTGCAGCTGCAAATGCTTACAAATTGCTTATTTTCAGCAGAACTTCACAAAGATGAGAGCATTAAAACTCGCTCTTCTGCTGCGGTCGGCCAGCTCTCCAGCAGATGTGTGATTCTTTTATTAATTTTAATGAATGCTGTGCTGTTGGTCCTGAGGTTAATGAATATGACAGAGTGTATTCATATGAAAATAATCACTTCTGGGTGAGAGTGGCATTAGTCTGCGGTTTCTCCATTCATTTGTGTCGTATTGTAGTGTAATAATGGCAGTGGACTGACTCTGTTGTCAGAGGATGTAATGGCTGCGCAGTCATTCATGAAATTACACACAATTTCACATCAACTGACACTTGTAAAGCCCCGCCCACCTTGAGCGCCATTGGCTCCCGTCGGCCAGTATGCAAATGAGGACCCTTGATTCATTTTCAATTCATTGCAGTTCGTGTGAAGTCAATTAGCTTTTCCTGGTTTATTATTTCTGCTCACATGAACACAATATTAATATTAGAATAGTGTGGTGCAGACTGAGCTGTGTGCGCCGAATGCGGCCTGTGACTGTTTTTGAAATGCACTCATGGTGCGCTTTATGCAGTTATTTATAATTCCTCATTACATTGCATGTTTAATTCCAAAAGTTCTTTTTGAGTGTTATTTTAGAAATAAAACTATTACAATTTGTTAAAACCATGCAATTAGTTATTTTGTATTTTTAATAAAGACAATTAAAAATTAAATTTAAATAAAAAAATTAAATAAAACAGATTATTTGAGTATGCTGTACAAAAAAGTATTTGTAAAATTAGCTCTCAGAGTGAAAATAGTTTGAAAGTAAATCCTACAACAGTTTTCTTTTTAGTGTATCCTTAGCAAATCATGGCTTTTGTTATTTCCTGTTCCTGTTTTATACAGGGTTCCCATGGCTCATGGAATTTCTGGAATATCATGGAATTTTAAAAGGTGTATTCCAGTCATTGAAAGTCAGGGAATTTAATATTCTTTATTTATATATTTATAATTTATTATCAAGTCATGGAATATCCGGGATTTTTGTTTGTTGCTTTAAATTTTAGTTTCCATTTATCAAAATGTATTTTTTATATACCCTTTTTTTACAGTTTTGCCTATTTTGATGGTTAGGCTTTTTCAGTGCCAAATTATTCCGTTCATCTGTCAATCACTGCAGTCAAATGCAGTCACCAGGCTGAACCTGATCACTAAGGCAAACATGTCAGGAAAATGTACTTTTCAAGAGCTTTGGCTACAAAATGACCACCTCAAAGACTGGGTGTGAAAAGTAGATGATAGAAAAGCAAAAAGAAGAAATAATAATAAAAAAAAAACGTGTTTAACCCCTGAAATCATGCAAAAAAACATCAATTAATTTCTGTAGAAATAGTACAGAAAAAGCCAGTTTCCAACACTAAATAAAAAATGAAAAAAAATTGCGATTATTATCCACAATTTGGACATACTTTCTCACAATTGCATGATATAAACTTGCAATTCTGAGAATTAAAGTGAGAATTGTGAGAGAAAAAGTGCCAATTGCGAGAAAAAAAGTGAGAATTGTGAGATAAAAAGTCGCAATTGTGAGTTAAAGTCAGAATTGCATGATTTAAATTCTCAATTGAGTGAAAAAAATTGTGTGATATAAACTTGCTATTCTGTAAACATATCAGTATTTTTTCTCTTCAGAAATGAGTTTACGTCTCACAATTCTGAGAAAAAAAGTCAGAATTGCAAGATACGAACTCGGAACTGCAAGAAAAAAAAGTTTATTTTATTTAGTGGCAGAAACAGGCTTCCATAGTTTTGTACTAAAAGCGTCTGTAAACAAGTAAATAAAGCTTGCAAATGGATGGATCTGTTCATTATAGGTCATGGAAATTCAGCTTTTTAGTCAGTGAAAGTCAGGGAATTTGACATTTGGCTTCGAGTGGGAACCCTGTTTATTGGAAGTGGAAATTTAAGTCATTCGCATTGCATTGTGGGTTACAGCAGCCTCGCTAATTGTTTTATAAGAGGGATCATACAAAATGCATGTTATTGTTTATTTAGTACTGACCTGAAAAAGATATTTCACATAAAAGATGTTTACATATAGTGCACAAGAGAAAACAATAGCTGAATTTATAAAAATGACCCTGTTCAAAAGTTAGCATTTTCCTAATTGACCTACAGCTGTGTTTTTTGTTTAGTGATAGTTGTTCATGAGTCCCTTGTTTGTCCTGAACAGTTCAACTGTCTGCTGTTCTTCAGAAAAATCCTGCAGCTCACACAAACTCTTTGGTTTTCCAGCATTTTTGTGTATTTGAACCCTTTCCAACAATGACTGAATGATTTTGAGATCCATCTTTTCACACTGAGGACAACTGAGAGACTCATATGCAACTATTACAGAAGGTTCAAACACTCACTGATGCTCCAGAAGGAAAAAACATGCATTGAGAGCCGGGAGTGAAAACTTTTGAACAGATTAAAGATGAAGCATTTTTCTTATTTTGCCTAAATATCATATTTTGTTGCATTTAGCACTGCCCTTCAGAAGCTACAGAAGATACTTACATGTTTCCCACAAGACAAAATAAGTTAAATTTCCCCTTATTTTCAAATTTCAAAAGTTTTCTTCTGGAGCATCAGTGAGTGTTTGAACCTTCTGTAATAGTTGCATATGAGTCTCTCAGTTGTCCTCAGTGTGAAAAGATGATCTCAAAATCATACAGTCATCGTTGGAAAGGGTTCAAATACACAAAAATGCTGGAAAACCAAAGAAGGAGGATTTTTCTGAAGAACAGCAGGCAGTTTAACTGTTCAGGACAAACAAGGGACTCATGAACAACTATCACTAAACAAAAAACACAACTGTGGGTCATTCAGGAACAACACAGTGTTAAGAATCAAGGGAATGTAAACTTTTTATAAATTCAACTATTATTTTCTCTTGTGGACTATATGTTATATATTATTATATCTTATTCAGGTCAGTACTAAATAAACAATATTTTGCTGAAATAAGTAACATTTTGCAGTACACTATATAATGGAAAAGTTACAAGAGTGATACTATTCTGAAGATAGCCAAGGTTTTGTGTGTTTGGAGTGACAAAACCTGCCTTTATTGAGGTTCTTAACTGGAAAAAGTGTTCATGAATAAATAATAAATATTTTTGTAAATTTTATAAATAAATGATAATATATTCTACGCTGCATAAATAATAAATACACATTTTTAATAATTAATTTACAATAAAAAACAATTCTTATTACTGCAATAAATATAAAATTTTAGCCTGACTTATGATTGGGGATTGGCTTAGTCTGTAACTGTAAATAGCTTTATATAAAACAACAGTGTCCTCATTTAAAGGCCGGATAAGTGTGTGTGTGTGTGTTTTGCTCTGTGGGTGGTATATGGGCCATTTCTCCGCTGTCCTTCCTCACCTTCAGCGGATCGGCAGGAGAGCGGGCCGGGATGCGTCTCTCGGAGAGCGTTTAGCGTTCGCTCATTAATTGTGGAATCGCTCGGCTCTCATTAGGCGTCTCTGGCTGATTGAGCGAGTGCTGAATACGTGTAATTACTGTATTTTAATGATGTGCTCTTCAGAGAGGCTGATTGGAGAGCATCATCATTCACAGCGGCTCTGAGACTCTCAGCGTCCTGCTGTTTATCTACTTTCTTGTCTTTCAGATGCTTGTAATTGATTCATGCAGACGAGTGTCAATGCCATGTTTATTAGCCTTTAAATCCTTGTGCTGATGAAAACCCTTGGTCCAAAAAATGACCGGCTTTTCAACAACTGATAGTAAATTGGCACCAAATCTTTTTTTGTCAACTTGTTTTCTTTTAGTTGGCTTCTGCACTGAAAATTGATCATTTTTTTTGCAGTCTGGTCATTACACTGCAAAAAATGTTCTTACTTAGATCTTGTTTCTAGCTAAAATATCTAACAATTCTTAAGTCAACAAGGATTTTCTAGACAAGCAAAAATAATTGTCTTGTTTTCAGAAAAAAAGAAGTTAAAATTAAGTGAGTTTTTGCTTAAAACCAGCAAAACAATCTGCCAATAATCTTATTTCGAGCAGAAAACTACATTATTTTGCTTGTTTCAAGCAAAAACTCACTTAATTTGAACATATTTTGTCTGAAAACAAGACAATCATTTTTACTTGTCTAGAAAACCCTTCTTGATTTAATAATTTTTAGATATTTTGGCTGGAAACAAGACTAAAAAAGCAGTTTAGGTTTTGTGTTTCTCAGAAGAATTGTTTCTAGATAATATTGGCCATGTTCTCTTAAAAAGCTTAGATCAATCTGTTTGAAAAAGAAACAAAAGCTGTGCTAATTGAAAGTAAACAAGTTGATAAAAAATTTGAATGAGTAATTTACAATATTTTTTTGCAGTCTGGTCATTACACTGCAAAAAATGCTTTTCTTACTTAGATTTTTTGTCTTGTTTTTAGCCAAAATATCTAAAAATTCTTAAGTCAACAAGGATTTTCTAGACAAACAAAAATAATTGTCTTGTTTTCAGAAAAAAAGAAGTTAAAATTAAGTGAGTTTGTGCTTAAAACAATGGGGTAAGCAAAATAATCTAGTTTTCTGCTTGAAATGAGATTAATTTGCTTACACCGTTGGCAGATAACAAATTCTTAAATCAAGAAGGATTTTCTAGACAAGTAAAAATTGTTGTCTTGCTTTCAGAAAAAGCAAGTCAAAATTAAGTGAGTTTTTGCTCTAAACAAGCAAAATAATCTAGTTTTCTGTTTGAAATGAGATTATTTTGCTTACTCTAAGCAAAAACTCACTTAAATTTGACTTCTTGTTTCTGAAAAAAGGAAAATAAATTTTACTTGATTTAAGAATTTGTGGATATTTTGACTGGAAACAAGACAAAAGACATCTAAATAAGAAAAAAAAAATTTTGCAGTGCAAATATATTGTTTATGGATAATATTGGCCATGTTCACTTAAAAAGCTTAGATCAATCAATTCCAAAAGGAAACACAAAATCTGTGCTAATTGAAAGAAAACAAGTTGACAAAAAAATAAATAAATAATAACATAATAAAATAATAAAAATAATGAGTAATTTACTATATATATATTATATATATATATATATATATATATATATATATATATTTATTTATTTATTTATGTATGTATTTATTTTATTTATTATTATTATTATTATTATTATTATTATTATTTGCAGTCTGGTCATTACACTGCAAAAAAAAATTTCTTACTCAGATTTTTTGTCTTGTTTCCAGCCAAAAAATATATAAATTCTTAAATCAAGAAGGATTTAAGGATTTACTTTCTAGACAAGTAAAAATGATTGTCTTGTTTTCAGGAAAAAAATTAAATTGTTTAATTTTTATTCAAGTTTTTTGCTCGAAACAAGCAAAATAATCTAGTTTTCTGTTTGAAATAAGATTATTTTGCTTATTCTAAGCACAGACTTGCTTAAATTGGACTTGTTCTTTCTGAAAAAAGGAAAATATTTTTTACTTGTTTAGGAAATCCTTGTTGATTTAAGAATTTTTAGATAGTTTGGATAATATTTAGATATTTTGAATAATATTGGCCATGTTCTCTTAAAAAGCTTAGATCAATCAGTTTGAAAAAGAAACTAAATCTGTGCTAATTGACAGAAAACAAGTTGATAAAAGGTCATTACACTGCAAAAAAAAATGCTTTTCTTATTTAGATTTTTTTTTTTGTCTTGTTTCCAGCCAAAATATCTAACAATTCTCAAATCAACAAGGATTTTTTTAGAAAAATATTATTATCTTGTTTCCAAAAAAAAAAAAAAGTCAAAATTAAGTGAGTTATTGCTTGAAACAATGGGGTAAGCAAAATAATCTAGTTTTCTGCTTGAAATAAGATTATTTTGCTTACACCGTTGGCAGATTATTGCTTGTTTCAAGCAAAAACTCACTTAATTTTGACTTTTTGACAAGACAAGTTTTACTTCTTGATTTAAGAATTTTTAGATATTTTGGCTGGAAACAAGACAAAAAATCTGAGTAAGAAAAGCATTTTTTTGCAGTGTAAGGTTTATAAAAAATAGTACAAAAAAGTACAAAAATGATCACCGTTTCGGGAAAGTTTTTCTATCCTGTGTAAGCAGATTTAGTAAATTATAATCCAGTGAATTTTCAGGAAAGTAAAAATCCTCTTCAAGAGGGTTCATGTGGGTTTAAAGAGTCATATTCTACACTTCCATTCCACTTTAATCTTTGCTTCTAGAGCTGCCATTTAAGGGAGAGCCCCAATGAATAAATCAAATTGAATTTTCAATCTATACTTTTGATATCCAATGAGCCGTAGAGGGTGATTTGTAGAAGTCATTCATTTTCATGCCAGTCTGTGATCGCTGATCTGACTGAACTTCAGCAGAACGTTACGCGAATCGTAAACCAGACTTGGCAAGCAAGAATAGCAAGAGTGCTGCTTTTCATAACATTTCTCTTTAAAGTGTTTTAGTGAGGTTAAAGTGAGGATCCTCAGACGACGCGCCCACAGGACGCCCACAGTCTGATCCCATCTGAGGCTCTGAAAGCAGATACTCTGATGCGTGATGTCTCTCAAATACTCATTAGTTATACTTGTGGATGGACGTATATTTAAATCATGACGTTTTCACACATTTTCTACTATTCTGTGCTGATATTTTAATGTTTTTCTTTCAGGCGTATTACTGTGTCCTTAATCTACACTCAGAAAATGTCTGTTTAAATGTTCAAAATGTAAGTTTGCATTGCTGCACTGCAAAAAATGCTTTTCTAGCTTAGATTTTTTTGTCTTGTTTCCAGCCGAAATATCTAAAAATTCTTAAATCAAGAATTATTTTCTAGACAAGTACACGTTAATGTCTTGTTTTCAGAAAAAAGAAGCTCAAATTAAGTGAGTTTTTGCTTGAAACAAGCTAAATAATCTGCCAGTGGGGTAAGAAAAATAGACTAGTCTTCTGCTTGAAATAAGATTATTTTGCTTACCCCATTGGCAGATAAGACAATCATTTCACTTGTCTAGAAAATCCTTCTTGATTTAAGAATTTTTAGATATTTTGTCTAGAAACAAGACAAAAAAACTTAGCTAGAAAAGCATTTTTTGCAGTGCGCATGAATCATTTTGTTGCATTTCCTGCTTTGCATGGGACTGGATTGAGATTAAATGTTGAATTAAGTGCTTTTTAGGTTGACTTTGTTAGTGTTTAATGCTGTGAGCATTTAGAAGAGTTTCTGTTGAGTTTTCACACTGCAAAAAATGCTATTCTCACTTAAAATGTCTAGAAATATCTAAAAATTCTTAAATCAAGAAGGATTTTCTAGACAAGCAAAAAATATTGTCTTGCTTTCAGAAAAAAATCATAATCAATCTTAAAACAAGCAAAATAATCTAGTTTTTCTAGTTGAAATAAGATATTTTACTAACCCCATTGGCAGATTATTTTGCCTGTTTCAAGCAAAAACTCACTTAATTCTGACGACTTCTAATTCTGACAGTAATTTTTACTTGTCTAGAAAATTCTTCTTGATTTAGGATTTTTTTTATATTTAGGCTGGAAACAAGACAAAAAAATCTAATTAAGAGAAGTTTTTTTTATTTTATTTTTTTTTGCAGTGCAGGTTTCCCATCATATTGAAAAGTTGAGATTGTGTTTAGATTGAGATAAACATGATACATGAAATAAAACATGCATAGCATTTACTATATATCTTAAATTTTTTTCCGAAGACAAACCAAGATTTTACTGGTTTCGAATTAATGACAACATTTTCATTTTGGGGTGGAGTAACCCTTTAATATGTGACCCTGGACCACAAAACCCATCATAAGGGTCAATTTTTTTAAATTGAATTTGTAGATCATCTAAAAGCAAATAATTTTCCATTGATGTATGGTTTGTTAAGATAGGACAATATTTGGCCGAGATACATCTGTAATCTAAGGGTGCAAAAAAATCTAAATATTGAGAAAATGAAGTTCTCGCAATGCATATTACTAATCAAAGTTTTGTATATTTAAGGTAGGAAATTTACAAAATATCTTAATGGAACATGATCTTAATATCCTAATGATTTTTGGCATAAAAGGAAAATCTATAATTCTGGCTGTTGCTACAAATATACCCCAGTGACTTCTGACTAGTTTTGTGCTCCAGGGTCACAAATGAAATTTGATTATAGTTTATATTATTAAATTCAGTGAGGACCAGCTACTTTTTGCTCACCCACATTTTTCAAAATATATTATGTTGTGTTTAGCACAAGAAAAAAATTAAGACAAGTCTGGGACAACATGTAAGTAAATAATGACAGAATTATAATTTTTGGCTGAACTATCACTTTAATGAGAAGCGGCAATGTCTGCTGTCCCTTCTTAAGGCGAGACACTGCAGGTGAATAGAAAAAACAAAAAAACTAATAGTTATCAAGTTACTTACCCAGTTGATTGATTACACTGATAATTTATTTATTTTTTTTTTTCAAACATTTTTTTGTATTACAAGTTTTCTAAAATGTTGTTTAAATATTCAAATGAGGCAGTATTTAATGAAATATGCTCACATTTGCATACATTTCTAGGACAAAAATCTAAACACTGGATGAAGTCAGTTGCAACATTCATGTTTATGTTTTTTTTTTTTTTTTTATTTAAATGTTTTTACAGAGGGGAATTGGGGCATCTCATTTTGTCACTCCAAAATTCAGAAAATACTTAGAACAGACAGAAAACCATACATTTTTTTTTATTTTTGGGGGGAATAAAATGTTGTATATAATCAAGAAAATTATATATGAACAAATCCTGTGTGTGTAAGTGCTACTGAAGTGGAGATTTATGGCTCAGTGTAGGAGAATTTTTTTTTAGAAAACGGCCTTTAAAAATATGTACTGTCATTGAAATCTACTGACACAAATAGATAAAGTTCTATGAAAGAAACACTTAACAGTGTCTTTTGGATGTTTTCTTTCAACTAGTCTGAAGAAAACACTTTATGAAAAAACAAAAAGCCCAAAATCTCAAACTTGAGAAGTGCATGAAAAAGCTGTTTTTGCCTGCAGTGTCCCCCCTTAAAGGCACTAATAATGTCTTTGTAAACTCTGCTTGACCCCTGATCAGTGATCACATTAAAACACAGAGTCTCCGTGAGGAACCTATCTAAACCGACAGAACCTGTTTGTATAATATATGAACACAAACACATGAATGAATGATGTGCTGATGGTCACACGTGTGAGCTGTGACAGCTGTGGAGGCTGGAGGTGTGTGTGATTTGAGTGGCTCAGGGGCGTGCGGTCCGTGTGTTTGTGAGCCGACACGCGCCCCACTGCTTCAGCAAATCCGCTTTACTGACTAATTCAATCAGCGAGTAGTCTTATGACACACACACACACACACACACACACACACACACTCGTGCTGCATTTCATCTCTGTCTCTCTGTATGTCGCCTTTCTCAGACACTTGAAAAGTCAAGGTGAAAATTGCTGCTGCATAATCATCCCCGGCTTGTTAAAGGAATATTTCATTATTTACTCACCCTCAAACCTGTAAGACACTCTGCTGTGAAGACGTTTCTCCATGCAATAATGCGTAGCAGGGGTAATGCATTACAAGTCTGACTTCTGCCGTTTATCTAAGGTGATAGTGGAAGTCTCATGTCAAGTTTATTTGTATAGCTCTTTTCACGAAACATGTCGTTTCAAAGCAGCAAATTAAAGTTTGTTACATTATAGTTTGTACAGTAAATAAGTTTGTTAAATTTAAAGTTTATACAATAAAGTTTGTTAAATTAGAGTTTGTACAATTTGTTCCACAGTGTTTGCTGATTTTTATTTATTAAAACTCTATTTTTTTTATTTTATATTACATCAAGGTGTATGACGTGCCTCCAAACTTTCTTATTCGTTTTGCTAATAAACGTTCTACGTTTCTTTTTTATTTGGTTCCACAGTGTTTACTGATTTTAAGTTTTGTATACCTGTTTAAACTTTGTGCAAGTTATTTGTTATTTATATTAGTTATGTAACATGGTGTATTTTTATTCGTTTTGATAATAAAAGTTTGTTACGTTACGTTAACCCTCTGGGGTCTGACGGTGTTTTTGGGCCCTGAAGAAGTTTTGACATGCCTTGACATTTGTGCATTTTTCAGTATCTTAAAAACATATTCATGGCTAAAGTCAGATTACATTGTAATCAGCACAAACTGGGCTACAATAATATGCAAGCAACATGAATGTACATGTTTGTGTTTTTGAGAAAACAATGTTTATGCGTGCTTAGTGAAAAACAAAAAAAATAAAGTCACCTAAAAAAGGCAATGAAACACGGACAGAATATTTGTTCACAAGGCTTTTGAGAGCTGGATGTGGTAGGCTAGAGTTTTTTCTACAAAATGATGTGAAAATCATCTCATTCACTCGTTCAAAGAAAACAATAAATTGATGTAAATTTACCAAAGCATGTTTTGTGATGGAAAGAGAATATGCAAGAGATTGACAATGGTCATGAATATTTAGTGATTCACACCTGAGAGAGACAAAGCCCTCCCCTAATGGCCCATCAATGACACTGTGACTCTCAGGTAAAAAACAATGTGAGAAGATTCAAAGAATGGAGTTTTAGATTTTGTATTTTACTTAACACAGTATAATCAAAACATACATAATGAAGGTCAAAAACAAATTATTAAGCACCCTGATCTGCAGATAAAGACAGATTTGTGTCATTTCTGAAAACTGATTCTTTTCTGAATTCTGTTTAACAAGCAAATCATACCTGACATTTAAGTGCTTGCAAAACTCATCATCAGTACTCAAGAAACTTGTTTTGCACTAGAATATCAGTGTAGTTGAACATCTGAAATTGCCAAAAATTTAAAAGTGAAAGTAAAATGCCATGCCATTTCTACAAGCTATTTAAAAGTGAAGGAAAGTGAGAAATAGAGGGAAAACTAAAACCAATGAAAAATAAACAATTTCTTGAAGCTGAATTGCTGCTAATTTGAAAGTAAAAAGTGCACAATGCTTTTACAAGCTATTTAAAAGCAAAGGAAAATGAGGAATAGACGGAAAACTCAAACCAACTAAAAACAAACAACTTCTTGAAGCTGAATTGCCGCTAATTTGAAAGTGAAAGTAAAACGCGCACAATGCTTTTACAAACTATTTAGAAGTGAAGGAAATTGAGGAACAGAGGAAAAAACTAAAACCAATGAAAAATAAACAACTTCTTGAAGCTGAATTGCCGCTAATTTGAAAGTGAAAGTAAAATGCGCGCAACGCTTTTGCAAGCTATTTAAAAGTGAAGGAACGTGAAGAAAAGAGGGAATACTCAAACCAACTAAAACAACTTCTTGACATCGAATTTCTGCTAATTTGAAAGTGAAAGTAAAATGTGCACAATGCTTTTAAAGCGAAGGAAAGTGAGGAAAAGAGGGAAAACTCAAATCAACTAAAAACAAACAACTTCTTGACTTCGAACTGCAGCTAATTTGAAAGTGAAAGTAAAGCCAGCTTACAGGGATGTAAAATTGACTTTAGAAAGCTGGCAACATCATTTAGTTATTTTTACACAGAGTTTGGTAGGTCTAATAGTAAAATCTGCTGACTTTAGCTGACTTTGTTTCATTATATGCCAACCGTTTAGAAATGGCAAAAAGCCCTTCTATTTTTTAATTTTTTGACTCAAGTTTGCATGCTTGTAACTCAAGAAATATTAAACACATCTTAATTTCCTTTTAGATTCTAATTCTTAACAAACTTTCCTTTTGGTATCCTTATATTAAACGCCCTCGATGGTTCCCAGAGATAAGGAGATCTCAATGTGGCTTCATGAGTAAATTGGTACTTTTTTGAGATTTTCAGCGATCAAAAGCAAAATGTGGGTCATTTAGCATAAAGCTGATACTTCTTTTTTGTAAAGAGAAATATCTGAAGAACAAATAATGTTGAAAATAGAAATGTATCTCATGTTTTTTTTTAACACAGTCGCATCGAACATACCTAAGTAATATATATATTCTTCTGAAATCTTAATTTTTTTAGACCCTATATAGTTCATTTGCATATATATGGGAATTTCAAAGCAGCTCCATGTTCAAACAGTTGAATTTGACCTGTTTTCAGTGACCGAAAACCAAATGTGGTTAACTTTGCACACAGCTGATACTTACTGTGTTTAGAGAGGAATGTCTGAAGGATAACTCAAGTTTAAACTAGAACTGTGTCTTGTTTCCTTCTATCAAAAAAATTGCATAAAACATAAGTCTCCGAGTACCAAAAATCCACTGAAAAAGTTGAAGCATATTAACTAGAAAAGGGATATTTTTGGCACACTCGTTCTTGGTGTTTTTTATGCATTTGAGCTGATAGAAAAAAATAAGATACATTTCTAGTTTTAACATTATTTCTTCTTTACATATTCCTTTTCAAAAAAAAAAAAAGAAGTATCAGCAGTGTGTAAAATGACCCACATTTGGTTTTTGACCATTGAAAATGTGAACAGTTTACCAATTTAAGATCTCCATATCTCTGGGACTGAATCATTGAGGGCCTTTAAAATGGAGATATTAAAAGCAAAGTTCGTTAAGAACCAGAATCTAAAAGCATGTTAGGATATCTTTAATACTTCTTGAGTTAGAGGCATGCAAACTTGAGTCAATAAACACAAGAAGTGCTTCTTGCCATTTTTTTAACTGTCCCTGTTGACATATAATGAAACAAAGATTGCTAAAGTCAACAGATTTCACTAACAGAGCTACCAATCTCTGTGTGAAAATGAAATAATGATGCTGCCAGCTTTCTAAAGTCATTTTTACACCCCTGTAAAATGGCTTTAAATCTCAGGTGAAAATTTTCATTTTGACCCCCCTTTATAAAACAGTGGATTACTCCGTAAATATACATCTGTGGCGTTTAATATTTTGCCTTTCATCACTATATATGTTTGCCTTTCTACAGAAAAAATATCAGAATGTTGAGTTATACTATGAATTATTATGCAGCAGTAAATGTTGGTTCTTTACTCACCCACAGCAGCAGTCTAGCGTTTTATTTGTATTGCTGCTCGTAATTGTTAATTTGGGAGTCTGGTTTCTGTCCAGCAGATTTGCGGCGAGTCTCAGAGAGAATAACGTTGCACAATAACGACATGGAAGCTAAAATAAACAGGCAGGAAAATCAATGCGCCAGACGAGCTCGTGGCGCTGCGGCTCTCGTGAA
Source organism: Cirrhinus molitorella (assembly GCA_033026305.1). Classification (NCBI taxonomy): domain Eukaryota; kingdom Metazoa; phylum Chordata; class Actinopteri; order Cypriniformes; family Cyprinidae; genus Cirrhinus; species Cirrhinus molitorella. Next base: position 1,089,210 of record CM065126.1, on the reverse strand, counting down.
GCGAGTGGATGGAGGCACTTCAAAGCCGAGGCCATCTGCTGCCCTTTATCGATCCGAACCCTGATATTTACAACAGCGCTCCATTCTAATGCAATCAGACTACAGCCAAGGAGAAGCTGGAGTCCGGCGAATGCATCGCTGCTTTCACGAGCGTGTCATAATGCAATGCTTTTTTTGACAGTTTCCCGTTCGCCTTTAAGCATGAATGATCGGATAATCAAAGTGAAGACAATGAAAGCGCCACGAAGGGACTCACAGGCTTTGGCCCAGAAGTGTTAAATGAGCAGTTAAAGTTAAACATAGACCGAGTGTTTTACTTAATGGCACACGAATCCAGCACTCCCTGTGTTCTTGGTGACATTTTAATTCTTAGCACATCTTTATAAATGCAGAGAGAAAATAGCCACGTTTGCAGTGGACTCGTGAGTCCTCATCCATATTCAGCAGCGAGTGTTTTGAAAGCGCCCATTAAACTGTATTAGTCCTTCAGCGCACGACGAGAAAACAATGAGAGCCGCGCTATTAATGATAGCAATTCAAGTAAACAAAGACTCAGACTTATAGATTTATATCTGGGAAAATTCAGAGATGCAGAGAATGGAGATATGAACTTATTGATTTAGTTCGGGTCGGGGTTGTCTGTATGTAAATGGGCCCAACCTCAGGCCATGCAATACATTGATACGTTTCAGATTTGTAGAAATGTGTCATTCCATCACTGTCTCACCAATGGATCCTCTGCGGTGAATGGGTGCCGTCAGAATGAGAGTCCAAACAGCTGATAAAAACATTACAATAGGACATCAAAATGAACATCTTGAGAAGCCAAAAGAAACAAATCCATCATTAAGACATTTTTAACTACGATCCAGAGTCCATAAACTATAATACTTCCTCCAGTGAAAAAGTGAATCAGGAGAGAAATCTGCATCAAGCCAAAACCAAAACTAATATGTAGCTGGATTTTGATGTGAGAGACAACTGGAGATGGACTTTTTCACTGGATGAAGCATTATTATGGATTATGGACTTGTGTTTTAGTTAAAAAAAGTCTTAATGATGGATTTGTTTCAGCTTTTGTCTTCTCAAGATGTTAACTGATGGACTGGAGTGGTGTGGATTATTGTGATGTTTTTATCAGCTGTTTAGACTCTCATTCTGACGGCACCCATTCACTCAAATGTACTCACCTTCAGATCATTTCTTCATCAGTTTTGTATAAATATGTCAATTCCATCACTGTCTCACCAATGGTTCCTCTGAAGTGAATGTGTGCCGTCAGAAGGAAAGTATAAACAGCTGATAAAAACATCACAATAATGTGATAGGGTGCTTAAGAAATGTATTGAAACAAAATTATATAAGGTTTTTAACAAATTATGTAAGGCATGTGCCACTGCTGCTCTAAACTAACAGCAATTTTTTTAGCTTTCTGCATTGGTTAGTCCTCCAATATAAGCTCTTTAGTAACAGTAGTAGACTATTTCTAATGCTGTAATATAATTATTGCTGTTATCTATGGAAGAAAGGCAGGAAAAAATAGTCAAGTGCTTTATAGTGTTTTTTTTTTTTCAGATACCCCAATTACAGTGAAGAATTACATATACAATGCCAGCAAGATGCAAGCTGTTATGAAAGGCATAGGACGACATCTTTGATATGTGAATAAATAAAAGAGTTCAGATGCAAAAGCCATCTTTTATGCCAAAAATTATTAGGATATTAAGTAAAGATCATGTTCCATGAAGATATTTTGTACATTTCCTATTCTAAATATATCAAAACTTAATTTTTGATTAGTTATATGCATTGCTTAGAACTTAATTTGGACAACTTTAAAGGCGATTTTCTCAATATTTTTGTTTGTTGCACTCTTAGATTCCAGATATCATAATAGTTGTATCTTGGCCAAATATTATCCAATCATAACAAACCATACATCAACGGAAAGCTTATTTATTCAATAAAAATTGACCCTTATGACTGGTTTTGTGGTCCAGGGTCACGTATTATACGTCCATCAAATACTTTAACTTCAAAATTGCTAAAATCCCAGCCTCAGCCCAATCAGAAGGACCAGTACTTAAATAGAAACCTATACATCTGAGCCTGATAAAAATGCATTTTTTAAAGAAAGACATCAGATGGATTTGGAGGCTTTTGCACCTGAACTCTTCAAATACAATTTAGTTGTTTCAGTTTGTTATTTTCCCATTAAATGACAGTACTATTTTTGGATTTAAACCAATTTTTGACAGATTCCTAAAATATTTGCGTTTTCTCTTTATTACAGCAGGTGGTCTAATAAATTGTTAAGCAATGTATGTTTTCATAGCATTCAGCTGGCACGTTTGTTTGAAGGACAATGGGCAGAAAGTGGAACAGTGTGATTTTTGTCAATAAAATAAAAGTTTTTAAGACGATTAATTAAAAAAAAAACAAAAGTGAGGAGACAAAAGCTGAAACAAATCCATCATTAAGACGTTTTTAACTACAATAAAAACTTTTTTTTATTTTGAAAAAGTGGTCTGTTCTGAATCAGGAGAAAAATCTGCACAGATCAAGCACTGCTCTAAACAAATATGTGGCTGGATTTGGAGACAACAGGAGATGAACTTTTTCTCAGGAGGAAGTGTTATTATGGATTACGGACTCACTCAATGTCTTAATGATGGATTTGTTTCAGCTTTTGTCTCCTCAAGATGTTAACTGATGGACTGGAGTGGTGTGGATTACTGTGATGTTTTTATCAGCAGTTTGGACTCTCATTCTGACGGCACCCATTCATTGTAGAGGATGCATTGGTGAGACAGTGACAGTAAAATTAGTTTATGATTAAAACAAGAACAAATATCTGTTGATGGGCTCTAAAAATCATTTAATTCAATCGGCTGGAGTGGTGTGGATTACTGTGATGTTTTTATCAGCTGTTTGGACTCATTCTGATGGCACCCATTCACCGCAGTTGGTGAGACAGTGATGGAATGACACATTCTTAGGATGCAGATATTTAATTTTTGGCTGAACTATTGTAAAAGCGGGTTTGTGGTCATGCTGCAGATCTCTGGTGTGTTAGATCAGCATGTTTTGCTGTAGTATATAATTGTGTGTGTGGATAAAGAGTTCAGGATGATCGCTGCCAAGTCCTGAATGCTGCAGATGTCATGTAGTGCGAATGTGCTTGTCTCAGGGGTTTTTATTTGAGACTGAGCGAAAGTATTCTTAATGGAGACGCCTCTCATCTCTGACAGTAATATAGCGCTGGTGTTTTCAGAGACACACGTGGTCATGCATGAGCTTTGAAGATCAATAGTGTGTGTTCTTCTGTAATCCTTAAAGAAGATGAAACAGCAGCTTAAGGGCTCGTGGCTCTGTGATTCCTCTGCGGTTCCTCCTCGGCTGTGTAGTTCTCACTTTACTGTCAGTGCGAGAGGAAGACGTGCATGTTGGGTAATTACTGGAGGTAAAACTTCAAGAGCGCAGCTTGATAAGTGAATTAAAGCACATTAACATGGATCCTTCTACAGAGCTCTGTAATCTGATTGGATGAGACACTTTCTCATATACATGCACCGGCGATCGCTTTAATTCTGTTTTTATCCTACAGTAAGGGTAAGCTGATGTGTTGGCAGTTGTAAACAGCGTATATTTTGGACTGTATTATTTGTTTCTATGTTTCTATTTGATTATATTCTATTTTATTTTAGTCTTGGTCATTTGTAGCAAGTTTGTAATTTAGTTTTTTAGTACTTCAACTGAACAAATAATGTAATTTTATTCAAGTAATAAAAGTTAGTTAATAATACACCGCGTCAACTAACAATATTTCTATTCTATTCTATTCTATAATGACAATAACTCTGGTCTGTTGACAATATTTCTATTCTATAACAACAATAACCCTGGTCAATTAGCAATATTTTCATTCATTGTTATATTCTATAATGGAAAAAAAAACTGGTCAATTGGCAACTGATGTGTTAAATTCTTTTCTGTTCTATACTATTCTGTCGTATTATATAACCACAGTAACCAGCTGGCAGTATTTCTAGTCTATTCTATAATGACAAAAACCCTGATCAATTGGCAATGTTTCTGTTCTATTCTATAATGACAATAACCCTGGTCAATTAGAAATATTATTTTTACTCTATTCTATTCTATTCTATTCTATTCTGTTCTGAACCTTGGTCAGTTGTTGATTATTCTACTGGAAACCCTAGTTAATTGGAAATATTTAAATTCTATTCTAACAATAAACCTAGTCAATTTTTAACTATTTCTATTCTATTATATTCATGACAATAACCCTGGTCAATTAGCAATATTTTCTTCCTATTCTATCCTGTTCTATTCACAACAATAACCCTGGTCAATTGGAAATATTTCTATTTAATTCTAACAATAACCTTAGTCAATTTGAAATATTTATATTCTATTAGAATGGCAATAACTGTGGTCAGTTGATGATATTTATATTTATTTTGTATTCTATTCTATAATATAATGGCAAAAAATTGGTTAATTGTAAATTTTTCTATTCTGTTCTGTTCAATTTCTTTCCTATACTGTTTGGTTGTGTTCTATAACTACAATGACCCTGTTCAGTTGGTAATAATTCTATTCTGTTCTATAATGATAATAACGCTGGTCAACTGGCAATATTTCTGTTCTATTCTATAATGACAATAACCCTGGTCAATTAGAAATATTCTGTTCTGTTCTGAACCTTGCTCAACTGCCGATTATTCTACTGGAAACCCTAGTTAATTGGAAATATTTCTTTTCTATTCTATTCTATTCTATTCTATTCTATTCTATTCTATTCTATTCTAATTCTATTCTAACAATAAACCTAGTCAATTTTAATTATTTCTCTTCTCTTCTCTTCTCTTCTCTTCTCTTCTCTTCTCTTCTCTCTTCTGTTCTATTCATGACAATAACCCTGGTCAATTAGCAATATTTTCTTCCTCTTCTGTTCTGTTCTGTTCTGTTCTATTCACAACAGTAACCCTGGTAAATTGACAATAATTCTATTCTAACAATAACCCTAGGCTATTGGAAATATATCTATTTAATTTTTAACAGTAACCCTAGTCAATTTTAAATATTTCTATTCTATTCTAATGACAGTAACCCTGGTCAATTGCCAATATTTCTTTCTATTCTGTTCTATTCTATTCTAATGACAGTAACCCTAGTCAATTGCCAATATTTCATTCTATTCTATTCTAATGCCAGTAACCCTAGTCAATTGCCAATATTTCATTCTATTCTATTCTATTCTATTCTATTCTATTCTATTCTATTCTATTCTAATGCCAGTAACCCTGGTCAATTGCCAATATTTCATTCTATTCTATTCTATTCTATTCTAATGACAGTAACCCTAGTCAATTGCCAATATTTCATTCTATTCTATTCTATTCTATTCTATTCTATTCTATTCTATTCTAATGCCAGTAACCCTGGTCAATTGCCAATATTTCATTCTATTCTATTCTATTCTATTCTAATGACAGTAACCCTAGTCAATTGCCAATATTTCATTCTATTCTATTCTATTCTATTCTATTCTATTCTATTCTAATGCCAGTAACCCTGGTCAATTGCCAATATTTCATTCTATTCTATTCTATTCTATTCTAATGCCAGTAACCCTGGTCAATTGCCAATATTTCATTCTATTCTATTCTATTCTATTCTATTCTATTCTATTCTATTCTAATGCCAGTAACCCTGGTCAATTGCCAATATTTCATTCTATTCTATTCTAATGCCAGTAACCCTAGTCAATTGCCAATATTTCATTCTATTCTGTTCTATTCTATTCTAATGACAGTAACCCTAGTCAATTGCCAATATTTCATTCTATTCTATTCTAATGCCAGTAACCCTAGTCAATTGCCAATATTTCATTCTATTCTATTCTATTCTATTCTATTCTATTCTATTCTAATGCCAGTAACCCTGGTCAATTGCCAATATTTCATTCTATTCTATTCTATTCTATTCTAATGCCAGTAACCCTAGTCAATTGCCAATATTTCATTCTATTCTATTCTATTCTATTCTATTCTATTCTATTCTAATGCCAGTAACCCTGGTCAATTGCCAATATTTCATTCTATTCTATTCTATTCTATTCTAATGACAGTAACCCTAGTCAATTGCCAATATTTCATTCTATTCTATTCTATTCTATTCTATTCTATTCTATTCTATTCTAATGCCAGTAACCCTGGTCAATTGCCAATATTTCATTCTATTCTATTCTATTCTATTCTAATGCCAGTAACCCTGGTCAATTGCCAATATTTCATTCTATTCTATTCTATTCTATTCTAATGACAGTAACCCTGGTCAATTGCCAATATTTCATTCTATTCTATTCTATTCTATTCTAATGACAGTAACCCTAGTCAATTGCCAATATTTCATTCTATTCTATTCTATTCTATTCTATTCTATTCTATTGTAATGCCAGTAACCCTGGTCAATTGCCAATATTTCTTTCTTTTCTGTTCTATTCTATTCTAATGACAGTAACCCTAGTCAACTGCCAATATTTCATTCTATTCTATTCTATTCTATTCTAATGGCAATAACCCTGGTCAATTGCCAATATTTCTTTCTATTCTGTTCTATTCTATTCTAATGACAGTAACCCTAGTCAATTACCAATATTTGATTCTATTCTATTCTATTCTATTCTATTCTAATGCCAGTAACCCTGGTCAATTGCCAATATTTCTTTCTATTCTGTTCTATTCTATTCTAATGACAGTAACCCTAGTCAATTGCCAATATGTCATTCTATTCTATTCTATTCTATTCTATTCTATTCTATTCTAATGCCAGTAACCCTGGTCAATTGGCAATATTTCTTTTCTATTCTGTTCTGTTCTGTTCTGTTCTATTATAATGACAGTAACCCTTGTCAATTGGCAATATTTCTATTCTATTCTATTCTATTCTAATGCCAGTAACCCTGGTCAATTGCCAATATTTCATTCTATTCTATTCTATTCTATTCTATTCTAATGACAGTAACCCTAGTCAATTGCCAATATTTCATTCTATTCTATTCTATTCTATTCTATTGTAATGCCAGTAACCCTGGTCAATTGCCAATATTTCTTTCTATTCTGTTCTATTCTATTCTAATGCCAGTAACCCTGGTCAATTGCCAATATTTCATTCTATTCTATTCTATTCTATTCTAATGCCAGTAACCCTGGTCAATTGCCAATATTTCATTCTATTCTATTCTATTCTATTCTAATGACAGTAACCCTAGTCAATTGCCAATATTTCATTCTATTCTATTCTATTCTATTCTATTCTATTCTATTCTATTCTATTGTAATGCCAGTAACCCTGGTCAATTGCCAATATTTCATTCTATTCTATTCTATTCTATTCTATTCTAATGCCAGTAACCCTGGTCAATTGCCAATATTTCATTCTATTCTATTCTATTCTATTCTATTCTATTCTATTCTATTCTAATGACAGTAACCCTAGTCAATTGCCAATATTTCATTCTATTCTATTCTATTCTCTTCTATTGTAATGCCAGTAACCCTGGTCAATTGCCAATATTTCTTTCTATTCTGTTCTATTCTATTCTAATGCCAGTAACCCTGGTCAATTGCCAATATTTCATTCTATTCTATTCTATTCTATTCTATTCTAATGGCAATAACCCTGGTCAATTGCCAATATTTCTTTCTATTCTGTTCTATTCTATTCTAATGACAGTAACCCTAGTCAATTACCAATATTTGATTCTATTCTATTCTATTCTATTCTATTCTATTCTATTCTAATGCCAGTAACCCTGGTCAATTGCCAATATTTCTTTCTATTCTGTTCTATTCTATTCTAATGACAGTAACCCTAGTCAATTGCCAATATGTCATTCTATTCTATTCTATTCTATTCTTTTCTATTCTGTTCTGTTCTATTATAATGACAGTAACCCTTGTCAATTAGCAATATTTCTATTCTATTCTATTCTATTCTAATGGTCAGTAACCCTGGTCAATTGGCAATATTTTCTATTCTATTCTATTCTATTCTAATGACAGTAACCCTGGTCAATTGCCAATATTTCTTTCTATTCTATTCTATTCTATTCTATTCTAATGACAGTAACCCTGGTCAATTGGCAATATTTCTTTTCTATTCTATTCTATTCTATTCTATTCTATTCTGTTCTGTTCTGTTCTGTTCTAATGACAGTAATCCTGGTCAATTGGCAATATTTCTATTCTATTCTATTCTAATGCCAGTAACCCTGGTCAATTGCCAATATTTCTTTCTATTCTGTTCTATTCTGTTCTAATGACAGTAACCCTAGTCAATTACCAATATTTCATTCTATTCTATTCTATTCTAATGACAGTAACCCTGGTCAGTTGTCAGTATTTCTATTCTATTCTATTCTATTCTAATGACAGTAACCCTGGTCAAGTGGCAATATTTCTATTCTATTCTATTCTAATGGTCAGTAACCCTGGTCAATTGGCATTTTTTCTATTCTATTCTATTCTATTCTATTCTATTCTATTCTATTCTATTCCAATGACAGTAACCCTGGTCAATTGGCAATATTTCTTTTCTATTCTATTCTGTTCTGTTCTGTTCTGTTCTAATGACAGTAATCCTGGTCAATTGGCAATATTTTCTTTTCTATTCTATTCTATTCTATTCTATTCTATTCTATTCTATTCTATTCTAATGACAGTAACCCTGGTCAATTGGCAATATTTTCTTCCTATTCTATTCTGTTATGTTCTATTCTATTCACGACAATAACCCTGGCCAGTTGGCGATAATTCTATTCTATTCCAACAATAACCCTAGTCCATTTTACATATGTCTATTCTATTCTATGCTATGCTATTCTATTCTATTCTATTCTATTCTATTCTTATGACAATAACTCTGGTCAGTTGGAAATATTTATATTCTGTTCTGTTTCAGATTTTATATATAAATCAGTCATGGCTGTCTGAAGTTTGTTATTTGTGTTCAAGTTTTCTTCCATTAGCATGTATTGATGGTAGTATGCGTGTTTGTTGCCCTTGAGCGTCCCGTCCGTATATGGAGAAAGCGCTGGTTTCAGACAGGCGAGGACTGCTTTCCTCAGACAGCCGTATTGATTATCATGAGATTCCCGAAGCACGTGGTTTTTTAGCTCCAGGGACGCCGAGTTGTTTGGGGCCAGACATTATGTCGTCTGACTGTTGTGGTTTGATTTACGGAGGAACATGTTGTGCTGTTCTTCGCTTCTTCATGCTCATTTGTTTTATTTTTCTCTCATGAAGTTCTGCTGCAGGGCCAAACCAGAGACATTCTCTATAGAAATGATCCAAGGGGAATAATAACAGACACACGATAAGAAATCTCCAGAGAAAATCAGAAAAGATAAGAAGTTCAGTTCTGGCACAGTTACCGGGCTGTGAAAAACTGCTCGTATATCTCAAAGTATAATCGGTTCTTTCTCACTTTTCTCTTTTGAATATAATGATGTGTTTGGTAAGAAATACCAGATCATGTGCTTTAGTGGTTTATACTTCTAGCAGTGTGTGCGCAAACGTGTGAATGTACAGCAGCTTTCCTCTAGGAATCGTGGCAACATTCGGAGTCCAGGAGAAGCTGGATATTGGCAGCAAATAGATGTTGTTAATCTTAAAATATCGCCAATCCACCAACATTTTGCTTTGCATCATTGCAAGCCTTTAACTATTCAGTAAAATTATCAGTTGAACATGAAGAGAACTGATCTAAATAATGACACTGACTTTACAACATTGATCAAAATTCATTCAAACTAAACAAAAAAATAGAAATGGTGCCTTTGCAACTAGTTGAAGTAAGTTTTTTAGTTAATGTTTTTGTATGAAAATGTTTTTATGTTTTTAGTTAATCATAGTAACCCTAATCATTTGGCAATATTTCTATTCTATTCTATTCTATCATTATTTCTATTCTGATATTTTATATTTTTTAATTATTTGGGTATTTTTAGTAAGTCAGTCAATGTGCTTTAAGTTTGTTGTTTATTTTTTTTAGTACTTCAACTTAATATCTATATGTTTTGACATTTTAATATTTTATTTCAGTAAATGTTATTTTATTTCAATAAATACACTCAATTCATTAACAGTGTCAATTAAAACAAAAATAAACGTAACCTAGATTATTATTTAGAGCTGCTTTACAGCTGAAATTGAATTAGTTTTATAATTTAAACTATTAAAAAAAATAAAATTATTATAAAATAATAATTATTTAAAAAAAAATGTTTTACATTAGAAATGCTACCTATGCAACTAGTTTAAATAAGTTTAAGCTTTTTTGCATTTTATTTGTTCTGTTAATGTTTATTTCTGAAAATGTTTTTTATGGTTTTAGTTAATCATATCTGAACATTTGGCAATATTTCTATTCTATTCTATTCTATTCTGGAATTGTTTGGAGATTTATTTTTGTACTTCAACTTAAACTAAATGAAAAATAAAAATGTTGCTTTTATACTTCTAAACTATATTTTTTTACCTTTTTAAATATTTATTTTATTTCAAGTAATAATTTGTTTATGGTTTTTAGTTTTAATTATTGATATGAATGTTATCGTTTGACATTATTTCTATTCTATTATTATATTTTTTAGTAAGTCAGTCAATTAAGTTTTTTGTTTATTTTTTAGTACTTCAGCTTAATATATTTTTTGACATTTTAATATTTTATTGACACTGACACTGTTACTGAACTGAATTAAAAAAAAAATTCAACAGAATCTGGATTATTAATTAGAGCTGATTTGCATCTGAAATTGAATGAGTTTCATAATTTAAATGATAAAAAAATAAATGAATAAATAAAATATAATATATATACATTTAAAATATCATGTTTTACATTAGAAATGCTGCCTTTGTGTAAGCTTAAATAAGTGTAAGCTTTTTTGCATTTTATTTTTTCAGTTAATGTTTTTTTGTGTAAATGTGTAAATTGTTTGTATAAAGTCTGCTGTGGTATAAAGAGTTTTGCTGTCTTGTAATAAAAAGGCTCTACAGTGATGCAAGCAGAAGGTCTGTTTCTCACACAGGGTTCACATTATCCACATGATGTCCCAGCACATTTCACATTACCCATCATGCTCAGCACAGCTCTGTTTGCCCGCCAGCCGTTCATGCCCTTGATTGTGATTAATAAGGAAAAGCTTATGAAAATTGCATAATCTCTTTTTGCATAATTAATGGCAAACCATGACAGCATCTCCAAACAAATAAGTCCTTAATTCAGACAGAGTTGAGTGAGTTTTGTATACTTTGTTAGGATAGGTATAGTATTTATAGTATAGTATTTGGCAAAATCTGCAATCTGAGGGTGTAAAAAAAATCTAAATATTGAGAAAATCGCCTTTAAAGTTGTCCAAATGAAGTTCTTAGCAATGCATATTACTAATCAAAAATTAAGTTTTGATATATTTACAGTATTGAATGTACAAAATGTCTTCATGGAACATGATCTTTACTTAATATCCTAATGATTTTTGCCGTAAAAGAACATTCAATAATGCAGATTTATTCTTATTCTTATTAATGTTTTTTTTATATATTTCCCTTTTAATTTTGTTTTAAGTTTTAGTGCTTTTGTCGTGTGTTTTTGTCATTTTTATCAATTTGTAAAATGTCTATATAGTTTTTTATTACATGTTTATTTCAGTTTTAGTTATTTTAGTACAAGATAAATTAAATGAAAGTGAGATTTTTGCTGGTTGCTGAAATAAAGGTATTATTTTATATTTTCCTTTATTTCAGTTTATTTTTATTGAAGTAACAGTTTTTTTAGTTAAAGAAAATGTCCTTGGTTTCCTGATGTGAATTATTCATATTTTAAGGATCAATAAAGAATTTTTATTTTCTATTTTCTTTTAATTACTTTCTTTCTTTCTTTCTTTCTTTCTTTCTTACTTTCTTTTATATATATATATATATATATATATAAAAACATTGAATGTCAAGCTGGTTAGAGAGCTAGATTAGAAAATGAGTTAAAACAGGGGATAAATGCAGAGTTTAGAGACCGGTATTTTTTAGTTATTCATTTATCTATAATTAAGTTGGCTTGAGAAATTTGAGAAACTTAAGAAATGCTTTTTTAACTCAGAACTGCCAGACTCCTTAGATACTTCTATTTCTAATGCAAACTCATTCAAACTAACTTGCTAATCATGCTAACGATATGCTAATACCGTGTTAATCATGCTAAACATCTTAGTAACTTGCTAATCATGCTAGAAACATGCTAGCAACTTGCTAATTATGTTAAAATCATGCTAGCAACATGTTAATCATGCTACAAACATGCTAGAATCATGTTAGTAACATGGTAATCATGATAGAAACATGCTAGCAATTTGCTAATCATGCTAGAAACATACTAGCAACTTGCTAATCATGTTAAAATCATGCTAGCAACTTGTTAATCATGCTAGAAACATGCTAGAATCATGTTAGTAACATGGTAATCATGATAGAAACATGCTAGCAATTTTCTAATCATGCTAGAAACATGCTAGCAACTTGCTAATTATGTTAAAATCATGCTAGCAACATGTTAATCATGCTACAAACATGCTAGAATCATGTTAGTAACATGTTAATCATGATAGAAACATGCTAGCAATTTGCTAATCATGCTAGAAACATACTAGCAACTTGCTAATCATGTTAAAATCATGCTAGCAACTTGTTAATCATGCTAGAAACATGCTAGAATCATGTTAGTAACATGGTAATCATGATAGAAACATGCTAGCAATTTTCTAATCATGCTAGAAACATGCTAGCAACTTGCTAATTATGTTAAAATCATGCTAGCAACATGTTAATCATGCTACAAACATGCTAGAATCATGTTAGTAACATGGTAATCATGATAGAAACATGCTAGCAATTTGCTAATCATGCTAGAAACATACTAGCAACTTGCTAATCATGTTAAAATCATGCTAGCAACTTGTTAATCATGCTAGAAACATGCTAGAATCATGTTAGTAACATGGTAATCATGATAGAAACATGCTAGCAATTTTCTAATCATGCTAGAAACACTAGCAACTTGCTAATCATGCTAGAAACATGCTAGCAATGTGCTAGTAAAATGCTAGTCATGTTAGAATCATGTTAGTAACATGGTAATCATGCTAATAATGTTAATCATGCTAGAATCATGTTAGAATCATGTTAGTAACATGGTAATCATGATAGAAACATACTAGCAACTTGCTAATCATGCTAGAAACATGCTAGCAATTTGCTAGTAAAATGCTAATCATGTTAGAAACAAGCTAGAATCATGTTAATAACATGGTAATCATGCTAATAATGTTAATCATGTTAGAAACATGCTACCAACTTGCTAATTATGTTAGAAACATGCTAGCAACTTGCTAATCATGTTAAAATCATGCTAGCAACTTGCTAATCATGTTAGAATCATGCTAGCAACTTGTTAATCATGTTAGAAACATGTTAGAAACCTGCTAATCATGCTAGTAATGTTAATCATGCTAGAAACATGCTACCAACTTACTAATTATGTTAGAAACATGCTAGCAACTTGCCAATCATGTTAAAATCATGCTAGCAACTTAGTCATGCTAGAATCATGTTAGTAACATGGTAATCATGATAGAAACATGCTAGCAATTTGCTTATCATGCTAGAAACATGCTACCAACTTGTTAATCATGTTAGAAACATGCTAGAAACATGTTAGTAACATGCTAATCATGCTAGAAACATATTAGCAACTTGCTAATCATGCTAGAAACATGCTACCAACTTGTTAATCATGTTAGAAACATGCTAGAATCATGTTAGTAACATGGTAATCATGATAGAAATATGCTAGTAACTTGCTAATCATGCTAGAAACATACTAGCAACTTGCTAATCATGTTAGAATCATGCTAGCAACTTGTTAATCATGTTAGAAACATGTTAGAAACCTGCTAATCATGCTAGTAATGTTAATCATGCTAGAAACATGCTACCAACTTACTAATTATGTTAGAAACATGCTAGCAACTTGCCAATCATGTTAAAATCATGCTAGCAACTTAGTCATGCTAGAATCATGTTAGTAACATGGTAATCATGATAGAAACATGCTAGCAATTTGCTTATCATGCTAGAAACATGCTACCAACTTGTTAATCATGTTAGAAACATGTTAGAATTGTGTTAGTAACATGGTAATCATGATATAAATATGTTAGAAACATGCTAATCATGCAAGTAACATGTTAATCATGCTAGAATCATGCTAGCAACTTAAACATAATAACAACATGATCATGTTAAAACATGCTAATAACTTGCTAGAAACATGCTAACAATATGGTATTAACATGCTGGAAACATGCTAAAACATGCTAGAAACATGTTAGTAACTTGCTAGAAACATGCTAACAACATGGTATTAACATGCTGGAAACATGCTAAAACATGCTAGAAACATGCTAGTAACTTGCTAGAAACATGCTAACGACATGGTATTAACATGCTGGAAACATGCTAAAACATGCTAGAAACATGCTGGAAACATGCTAAAAACATGCTAGTCATGCTAGAAACATGCTAGTAACTTGATATCTATCTATCTATCTATCTATCTATCTATCTATCTATCAGATATTTAGCTTTTTAAACTACTTTGAACTTCAAACTATTTTAGACTGAAAATCTTCTAACTTAAAACTTGTAAAACTTTTGAAACTTCTTAAACTTTTTTTTGTAATTTTTCAAGCTTTTTTAAACTTTCCGGTCCAGCTTTTTCAAAACAACTTCAAAGTTTGTCTTCTTGACAAATGGCTATTAAATATAAACCTAAGCATTAATTTCTTTAGCAAAAAATAAACTTGTCATAAATGCAGTGACCGAACCTTCAGTCGAGTGTAAGCTGCTGTCTAATGTGCTGTTCACACACAAACACACACACACACACACACACACACACACACACACACACACACACACACACACACACACACACACACACAAAAAGATCAGATCACATGATCTCCGTTATAGAACTGCTGGACAAGACTCATCCTGTTCTTAATGATCTTCATGTATCTGTTGACCATCTGAAGATTCTTTAATGATCCTTGCAGGGACCTTTAACAAACCCTGATATATCACAACACACGGACACTCAATGATCCCAGTGTAGACTGCAGCAAACTGTGCTTTCCAGACTGTTTTAATTAGAGCTTGTTCTCTGGACAGCAAAGACCTCATCGATACTTTGAAACTCTTTATTTGGATAACGAATGACAAATGAGATAAGACAGTTGCAAGCTTCGTTTCCTACAATTGATTGTAGGCAAATATCCACTTCATCCAGCTGAGTTTTGAGTTTTATAACTAGCAAAGTAACACCTTAATTCTTGCAACAAATGATCTGATGCACTTTTTTGAACAGGGTAACACCAGTTACTTTGTTTTTTTTTTTTTAGATTTTTCCAATATCCGATATGCTGATATTTTTCAACTTATTTTGGCCGAAAATTATATATTTCCTTTTTTTTTGGAAACGACACCCAAGTCTCTCCTGAACAGAAATTATAAGCAAAATATTTGTAATTTTGGTTAGTTTTTAACAAGAGCTTATTTGTTCAAATTAAATAAACAATAATGAAGTTCTTTTATAATTCTTTTATAATATGTGACCCTGGAACACAAAACCAGGTATAAGGGTCCTTTTTTGAAAATTGAGATTAACAAATCACCCAGAAGCAGAATAAATAAGCTTTCCATTTATGTATGGTTTGTTAGGAGAAGACAACATTTGGCAAAATCTTCAATCTGAGGGTGCAAAAAAATCTAAATATTGAGAAAATCACCTTTAAAGTTGTACAAATGAAGTTCTTAGCAATGCATATTAATAATCAAAAATTATGTTTTGATATATTTTATATATATGTTTATAATTAAATAATAATGAAGTTATTTTATAATGACAGTACACTGAAGCTTTAAAAATAAATATAAATAAACTATACATCAATCGCTGCATTTTTTTAATAATATAATATAATATAATATAATATTTTTATATTTATATTGTGCATCCCTATTACTTTCCATAAAAAGTAACTATTGTAATGCATTATTTTTAAAAGTAACTTTTCCAACTCTGCAAATGTTATTAGAGAAAGTGACTCTTAGACTGATGTATGATCATTTCCATTGACAATTAAGCATTTATCAGATATATTTAGGGTGTTTTGCTGGTCTAGATATGATTTATCTGTCAGCTTCGCAGTGAGTGTCATTGCAGGTCTGCTGTTGCTTTAATGTGAAGTGTCTGTCTGTCAGTGAGAAGAAAAGCTCAGGAGATGCAGGACTCATTAGGAGACAAACACTCCCTCAATAGACGACATCATTTCCTCTGCTCGTTTTGCTTTCTACAGCTCTTCTGAAATTAAGAACAAATCATGGGAGTGTAGGCTTGATATAAAACACTCCTTTAGCTTCACCGTTCAGTGTCAGTCTTTGTCCTGAGGCCAACAGACCATCAGCTTCAGATGCTGCAGACGCTAGCAAAAAACTATTTAAAAGATTCTGCACCAAGCTGCCTATATATATATATACACACACACTGCCGGATCAGTTCGATTTTTAATGCTTTTTAATGGAGACTTTTCTGCTCATCAAGGCTGTTTATGTGATTTAAAAATACAGAAAAAAACTGTAATATTGTGAAATGTTAATGCAATTAAAATAGTGGATTTCTGTTTTAATATATTTTAAAATATAATTTATTTCTGTGGTGCAAAGCCGAATTTTGTCAGCATCATTACTTCAGTATTCAGTGTCACATGAGTCTTCAGAAATTTTAATATACTGATTTATTATCAGTGTTAAAAACAGTTGTGCTGCTAAACATATATATATATATATATATATATATATATATATATATATTTTTTTTTTTTTTACCTGTGATACTAAAATAAATAAAATGTTAAAAAGAACAGCATTTATTCAAAATAGAAAACTTTTGTAACAATAAACACCTCATTCAAAGTTTGGGGTCATTCATTTTTTCTTTCTTTGTCCCTTTGAAAGAAATTAATACTTTTATTCAGCAAGGATGTGTTAAATTGATAAAAAGTGATAGTGAAGACTTATACTGTTAGAAAAGATTTATATTTTGAATAAATTCTGTTCTTTTTAACTTCTTATTTAATCAAAGAATCCTGAAAAAACGCATCTCAGGTTCCAAAAAAATATTAAGCAGCACAACTGTTTCCAACATTGATAATAAATTATATATTTTGTTGTGTTAAGTCAGTTGAGTCAGTTTTATCAGCTTTGGTTGTTTTTAAACATACAAACATACTATATAGTAATATTTTTTTCAGTTTTAGTTTTCAGTTTTTTGTTAATTTTAGTTAAAAATGTAATTATTTATTTTGTTGTGTTAAGTCAGTTTAATTAGTTAATAATAAAAGTAATAAATCAGTATATCAGAATGATTTCTGAAGGAACATGTGACACTGAAGACTGGAGTAATGATGCTGAAAATTCAGCTTTGATCACAGGAATAAATAATATTTTAAGGTATATTAAAATAAAAAAAAACTGTTATTTTGAATTGCAATAATCCTTCATAATATTACTTTTTTCCTGTATTTTTGATCAAATAAATGGAACTTTAGTGAGCATAAGTTAGGTTTTTTTTTTTTAAATAATTAAAATCTTGCTGATCCCAAACTTTTGAGTGGCAGTGCATGTATAAAACAAATGAAAAGTTTTGAATAATTCTTTTTTTTTTTTTTTTTTTTTTTTGCAGAAGCCTTTTTGCTTACATTTATTTGACTGACAATACTGTAAAAATTCTAAACTATTATTACAGTCTAAAACAGCTATTTTCTATGTGAATATCTGTTGAACTGTAATTTATTTCTGTGATCAAAGGTGAATTTTCAGCATCATTACTCCAGTCTTCAGAAATCATTCTAATATACTGATTTATTATCAGCGCTGGAAACTTTTTTAGCATTCTTTGATAAATAAAACTTCAAAAAGAACAGCAAAAACTTGCCAGAATCATGCTAACAACTTAACAGTAACATGCTAAAAACATTGTAAGCATTGCTAAAACCATGCTAATCATGCTAGAAACATGCTAGCAACTTGCTAATCATGCTAGAAACATGCTAGCAACTTGCTAATTATGCTAATCATGCTAGAAACATGCTAAGCTTTGCTAAAACAATGCTAGAAACATGCTAATTATGCTAGAATCATGCTAGCAACTTAACAGTAACATGCTAACAACATGCTAAGCATTGCTAAAACCATGCTAGTAACATGCTAATAATGCTAGAATCATGCTAGCAACTTAACAGTAACATGTTAACAACATGCTAAGGATTGCTAAAACCATGCTAATCATGCTAGAAACATAACAACTTGCTAATTATGCTAGAAACATGCTAGTAACATGCTAGCAACTTGCTAATTATGCTAGAAGCATGCTATCAACATGTTAATTGTGCTAGAAACATGCTAGCAACTTATCAGTAGCACGCTAACAACATGCTAAGCATTGCAAAAACCATGCCAGTAACTTGTTAATCATGCTAAAAACATTGTAATCATGTTAGAATAATGCTAACAACTCACTGATCATGTTAAAAACATGCTACAAACATGCTAGTAACATGCTAATCAGGCTAGAATCATACTAGCAACTTAATAGTAAAATGCTAACAACATGCTAAGCATTGCTAAAACCATGCTAGTAACATGCTAATCATGCTAGAAACATGCTAGCAACTTGCTAATCATGCTAGTAACTTGCTAATAATATTTCTGAATTTTACTGCATTTTAAACCATGCTAGTCACATGCTAGTAATCATGCTAGAAACATGTTAGCAACTTGCTAATCATGCTAGTAACATGCTAATCATGCTAGTAACTTGCTAATAATATTTCAGAATTTTACTGCATTTTTAAACAACCATGCTAGTAACATGCTAATCATGCTAGAAACATGCTAGCAACTTGCTAATCATGCTAGTAACATGCTAATCATGCTAGTAACTTGCTAATAATATTTCTGAATTTTACTGCATTTTTAATCAAATAAATGCAGCCTTGGTGAGCAGCCAACCCCAAACTTTTGACTGGTATCATAGTCTCGATGCTGGTCTCAATTGGGGACTGCATGAATCGTGTGCAGGCCATTATCATTAGTTGGAGTGCAGTGTGGCACAAGATGGACCTCAGACAGGAAGAGACACTAATGACTTCCTCTGTGTGGGTTTTCTGCCCACGAGCGGCGAACTGCTGTCATTCATCTCGAAGAAACCTTCAGCAAGATGCTTCATAATGAAACAAATACAGATACTCATAGTCAACAGGAAACTAAAATTAGCTTCATGCACTTTCATAATAGTCCTTTTGCATATCATTCACAAAGCTTTGCAGAAAACAATGATGCTAATGTTTATAGTATCATAATATCTTCATGCCTTATAGTTGCATTTATCAGACTAGAGCTGGATCATAAAAGAACTGCATTTTGCATCAATACAAACACGCATTTGAGAGCATGTGCAGTGTGCAGATACAGTCTTCTCTATCTCTGGCTGATAAGGCAGCATACTTAGTGAGCATAGAGTCAGTATTCATGAGGGTTGACGGTCTTATTGTTGCGCTGTCATCCATTAGCGGTCCATTGGAAATCACTCGCTCCGTTTTCACGATGTTGGCTTGATTCCAGGAGGAGCAGAGCCAGAGTTTGTGCTGCTGACTCAGACTCATCTTCTGATGTGTTCGCCGTAAAACACCTGCGAAGCCTTCAGCTTTCTGTGTGTTCAGCTCTACAGCTTTCTCCATGACTCTTTGTGTGAATTATGGGAGTGACTGCTAAACTGTAAACGATGAGCAAAAGATTCTCTCCGTGAAAGCTTTTTTTTTTTTTTAAACTGGGTTCAATGAGGTGAGATCATTCTACTCACAATTTATCTACAGAACATTAAAATTAAATTTAAAAGTGTTAAAGCATTCACAAGTGACTACAACAGACCACCATTAACCCTAGAAGAATTATTATAAGTTAGCTTGAGAAAGGCAACTTACTGAAATGCTATTTAAACTTAGTATTCTTCTTCTTCTTCTTCTTCTGAGACTAAATCTGTGGACACTAACTCGTCCTAGAGCTTTAACTCTACAAACCCCAAACTCAGCCCAGATCTCCAGACTGACCTGACTCCAGTTGCTATATCTTTTCTAACTGATCGGACTTTTCCTAAAAATAACGATTAAAAATCTCATAGACTTACATAGAGCTAATCATGGTAGAACCATGCTAGAAACATGCCAACAACTTGCTAATCATGCTAGCAATATGCCAAAAACTTAATCATGCTAGCAACATGCTAACGACTTGCTAATTATGTTAGAAACATGTTAGCAACTTGCTAATCATGCTAGAAACATGCCAACAACTTGTCAATCATGTTAGCAACATGCCAACAACTTAATCATGCTAGCAACATGCTAACGACTTGCTAATTATGTTAGAAACATGTTAGCAACTTGCTAATCATGCTAGAAACATGCCAACAACTTGTCAATCATGTTAGCAACATGCCAACAACTTAATCATGCTAGCAACATGTTAACAACTCGCAAATCATGCTAGCAACATGCTAACGACTTGCAAATCATGCTAGCAACATGCTAACGACTTGCTAATCATGTTAGCAATATGCCAAAAACTTAATCATGCTAGCAACATGTTAACAACTCGCAAATCATGCTAGCAACATGCTAACGACTTGCTAATCATGCTAGCAACATGCTAACGACTTGCTAATCATGCTAGCAGTATGCCAAAAACTTAATCATGCTAGCAACATGCTAACGACTTGCTAATCATGCTAGCAAATATGCCAAAAACTTAATCATGCTAGCAACATGCTAACGACTTGCTAATCATGCTAGAAACATGCCAACAACTTGCTAATCATGCTAGCAATATGCCAAAAACGTAATCATGCTAGCAACATGCTAATGACTTGCTAATCATGCTAGAAACATGTTAGCAACTTGCTAATCATGCTAGAAACATGCCAACAACTTGTCAATCATGCAAGCAAAATGCCAACAACTTAATCATGCTAGCAACATGTTAACAACTCGCAAATCATGCTAGCAACATGCTAACAACTTGCTAATCATGCTAGCAACATGCTAACGACTTGCTAATCATGCTAGCAACATGCTAACAACTTGCTTATCATGCTAGAAATATGCCAACAACTTGTTAATCATGCCAGCAACATGCTAACAACTTGTTAATCATGCTATAAACAGGCTAGTAACATGCTAATCATGCTGAAATCATGATAACAATATGCTAAGCATTGTTAAAACCATGATAGTAACATGTTAATCATGCTAGACACATGCTAATCATGTCAAAATCGTGCTAGCAACATGTTAATAACTTGGTAATCATGCTAAAAACGGGCTAGTAACTTGCTAATCATGCTAGAAACTTGTTAGAAACAAGCTAATCACAATAGAATCATGCTAGAAACATGCTAGTAACTGGCTAATCATGATAGAAACATGTCTAAAATGCTAATCATGCTAAAACATGCTAGTAATGCTAACGACATGCTAGTAACTTGTTAATAACAACATGCTAGAAACATGCCAGTAACTATCTAGCTAGTAATCTGACTGTTTGTCTTCAAAATATTCATGCTTTATGCTTTAAAACTACATTAACTACATCAAACTATTCAGGCTGAAAACTATCAAACTTAAAACTTTTAAAACTTTTAAAACTTGTCTACTGTAAAAAAAAATGTCTACAGTAACAGTGTCTTAATTAAACTGTCTTAATTTCATTGAAAGATTGAGAGAAAATATTTCAAAATATCAAATATTGCATTTCTCTGCTTTAGAAACATTTCAGTAAACATTTCCTTGTGAAAACAAACTTGGAAAGAGACGTGAGGATTAGGGAAGAAAAAATGTTTCAGGGTTTGTTTTTTTTTGTGCATTCCGTGAATTATTGGTATACTGCATGCTCTTTTTTTATTTTACAGCAAAATACAAAGGGAAAATGAAATCTGTATTCTGAAGGTTTACTGTGGGGTTTGTTCATATTTCATTCACACTGATTTATACATTTCACTCCTACAAACATGATGACAATGTGTTTGTTTTTTGTCTGTTGACAGTAGGCTATTTTGTGATTTATGGAGTGATAAACAGAGAAATCCAAAATCCCCTCTGGAAAAACCTGTAACTTATATATATATATATATATATAACTTTTAGAACATATATACATATATATGTTTTCATGTTAATTGGTAAAAGTTTTATTATTTATTTTGTTGTGTTGATGCCGTTTTATTAGCTTTGGCTGTTTTTAAATATGTCTATATATTTTGGTTTTAGTTTTTAGTTAGTATTTATTTTTTCTTAATTTTAGTTAAAGTTTTATTATTTATTTTGTTGTGTTAAGTCAGTTTAATTAGTTTTGGTTGTTTTAAAATACTGTATGCCTATATAGTCACTGAAATCAGAAAATACTACATGAGGGGGAATGTTCAGCTCATTCAGTCAAACTGACGGATAACCATTATTTGTAGCACAGCCTTATAATTAGAAATGATTTCTTTTGATCTTCTCTAGAGATCCTTTTGTAATTTAAACACAGACTTGTTATGAAAAAGGTAGATCGTGTTTAGAACATATAAGAGATAAAATCAGAGCTCTCAGAGGAAGGCGTTATTGCATTCTGTAAATACAAGAATACAGACGGCGTTCCAGCAAACAAATGGCTAAACGTTAGTCATCGCATTTGGCTGTCAGAATGACGCCTGTTTTTATCTGGTCTTTCTTTAAGAGAGCAAACATATCCACAGATTCCAGTTCATGAATGTAAAGCGCTGCGATGCCAAGAACTGCTAAATGGCAGCACAGAACTGTTTTCCATCACTGATTCAAGTACATACTCAACACACAACATCAATTGGGAAAATAACCCTAGTGAAAAATTAATTAGATTTAAAATGCATTTATTTTATACAGAGTATAGTTCAAGTCTAATAAAAAAAAGTTGTAATTAACTTAAAAATTGTTACTCACTTTTTCTGTTTGGCATACTACTTGTGCACAATGCTCATTTCTTAATGGTAAGCTGAAAACATGTTTTAACATCACTATTGATGAGGATTGTATGATCTTTAAATATTACCGACCCTTTTATGCAAAATATTTAAAGTGTACCTAGGCTTGCAATATTTCCACTTTAAAACAATCAAATATACCAAAGTATATCTTAAGTTGCACTACTTCTACACACTTTAAAGTACTAAAATAGTTGTTCCAGTTTAGCAGACTTTAAATACACCAGTTTAGTATACTAAAAGTACAATTGTAGGGTATTTTTATTAAGTAATAACATGCTAATCAAGCTAGAAACATGTTAACAACTTGCTAATCATGCTAACATGTTAGTGACTTGCTAATCATCCTAGAAACATGCTAACAACTTGCTAATCATGCTACAGTCCTGCTAACAACATGATAGTAACTTGTTAATCATGTTAGAAACATGCTAGTAACATGTTAACAATGTGCAGGTAACTTGCTAATCATACTAGCAACATGCTAGCAACTTGCTAATTATGCTAGCAAAATGTTAAAAACATGCTAGTAACTTGTTATTCATGCTAGGGAAATGTTAAAAACATTCTAGTAACTTATTCATGCTAGAACCATGCTAATAACATGTTAGTAACTTTGCTATTCATGCTAGAAACATGCTAACAACTTGTTAATCATGTTAGAGTCCTGCTAACAACATGATAGTAACTTGTTAATCATGTTAGAAACATGCTAGTAACATGTTAACAATGTGCAAGTAACTTGCTAATCATACTAGCAACTTGCTAATTATGCTAGCAAAATGTTAAAAACGTGCTAGTTACTTATTCATGCTAGAACCATGCTAATAACATGTTAGTAACTTGTTATTCATGCTACCAAAATGTTAAAAACATGCTAGTGACTTATTCATGCTAGAACCATGCTAATAACATGTTAGTAACTTGCTAATCATGCTAGAAACATGCTAACAACTTGTTAATCATGTTAGAGTCCTGCTAACAACATGATAGTAACTTGTTAATCATGTTAGAAACATGCTAGTAACATGTTAACAATGTGCAAGTAACTTGCTAGTCATACTAGCAACATGCTAGCAACTTGCTAATTATGCTAGCAAAATGTTAAAAACATGCTAGTTACTTGTTTTTCATGCTAGCAAAATGTTCAAAACATTCTAGTAACTTGTTATTCATGCTAGCAAAATGTTAAAAACATTGTAGTAACATATTCATGCTAGAAGCATGTTAATAACATGTTAGTAACTTGCTAATCATGCTAGAAACATGCTAACAACTTGCTAATCATGCTAGAATCCTGCTAACAAAAGGATAGTAACTTGTTAATCATGTTAGAAACATGCTAGTAACATGTTAACAATGTGCAAGTAACTTGCTAGTCATATTAGTAACATGCTAGCAACTTGCTAATTATGCTAGCAAAATGTTAAAAACATGCTAGTAACTTGCTAATCATGCTAGAAAAATGCTAACAACTTGCTAGTCATACTAGAGTCATGTTAGCAACATGCTAGTAACATGCTAATCATGTTAGCAAAATGCTAGTAACATTTGCTAATCATGCTAGAAACATGGTAATCATGCTAGAAACACGATAACCGCTTGCTGATCACGCTAGTAACATGCTAATCATGTTAACAACATGCTAGTAATGGGCTAATCATGCTAGCAACATGCTAGCAACTTGCTAATCGTGTAAGAAACGTACAAACAATGTGCTAATTGTGCTAGAAACATGCTAGCAACTTGCTAATCATGTTAGAGTCATGCTAGTAACATGCTAGTAACTTGCTAATCATGTTAAGTCTTGCTAGTAACATGCTAGTAACTTGCTAATCATGCTAACAATGTGCTAGTGACATGTTAATCTATCTACATATCTATCTATCTGTAATCTGACTATCTATCTATCTGACTGTATTGTCTTCAAAGCTTCAGCTTTAAAACTACCTTCAGCTTGAAAACGATCAAACTTAAAGCTTTTAGAACTTTTAAAAACTTTTTAAAACTTAACTTTCTGGTCAGGGTTTCTCAAGCCAACTTAAAGCTTGTCCTGACAAACTTTTTTTTTTATTTTGATTTATATTGTAATAACATTTTGCAGTATTTCTCTTTTTTTCTGTATTTTTGATCAAATAAATGCAGCCTTGATGAGCAGAAGAGACTTCTTTAAAAGAACATTACAAGTCTCACTTATCCCAGACTTTTGAGCGTCAGTGTATGTTCTGGAAATATCAAGTAAAAATGCGTGTTTGTTTTGATTGTAGTTTTAGTTTTGCTGTAATAAATTCAGTAGTTTAATGTATTTGGCAGCACTGTTGGATGAGAACAATCTGAACTGAATTGATCTGAATAATGACTCTATTGTCTTCTGTAGAGCTGCTTTACAGCTGAAACTGAAATCACTGATGAATTTCACAGCATTAATTGTCTTAGTGTTCCTGTGAAATGATACATTTTCCTGTTTATTACAGTAAAGCTGCTCTGAAAGGATCTCTATTGTACGAAGCAGTGTAGAAATAAATGAGCTTGACTTGAATGGTATCAGGCAGCAGAAATCTGTTCCGTGATTGCTTCGGGTCAACAGGAGAAGCGGGTCGCAGAAAAGTTCAAGTAAGAAAGCGTCTGCAGAATTAGATTCTTAAGAGATGCTGGAAGTCTTTAGAGCGCCTCGACTCTCACATCTTCAGAAGTGACCCGAGGCGGCCCGCGTCCTCTCATGTGGATGAGTGTGTTTCTTCAATCGGCGTGTGAATGTGTGCCTCGGGATGCGGTTAAAACGCAACGCAGCAGAAGCATTAGTGGAAGAAAGGTTTAGTCTGCTTCATCTGCTCACATTCACATCACAGCTCCGCTTTATCATCGGTGGATGAGCTTTCAATCGGGAGAAAACCTCAGCAAAGCGATAAATACACGTCTAATCAAAACTCTGATATCACTGATGCTTGAATATATTGAATGTAAACATCTTCATTTAGCTTCACTTAATGCCATGTACTATTACAACTACATTGGCTTTTATTCAATACACATTCAAAAGCATTAAATGAAATGATGAGCCATCGTATTTAGTTTACTAATGCATTACACTGCAAAAAAATTATTTCGATGCAAAATGGCAATGCATTTCTGTATTTAAATTGACAGTTTCCTATACATATGTGCAACATTTTAGTGCAAAATGAAAATTCAATTATATAATTTACATTTGCCATTTCCAATAATATGTAAATCAAAAACATATTTTAATGCTTTAGAAGTTGCAAAATGAAAATGTATTAGCCAAATTGATTAAATGTTTTGTCCAAGCAAAAGTTTTTGCAAAATTATCATTTAATTGGTGTTTTTCCTAAATGCATTTAGACTGAAGGATGCATGGGATTGCATTTTCATCATAATACATAATGCAGTGAGAATTTCAGAATGCATTCTGAGCCAAATGCTCATTTTTTTTTTTTTCATTAAAAACCCTGCCAAAATGCATTTTTAACCAAACGTATGCCTGCCTCAACATCTCTGTTTAGACTCCGATTGATGCACAGTAAGCAAACAGACAGTGCACTTAATTCTAAATGCATTCTGGAATTCTCACTGCATTTTGCTACAATTATCTCACCGTATTATAATGAAAATGCAATCCCATGCATCCTTCAGTCTAAATGCATTTAGGAAAAACATCATTTAAATGATAATTTTGCTACAGTTTTTGCTTGGACATGTAAAACATATCTAATCAAATTTTCATTTTTCAACTTCTAAAGCATTAATATACATTTTTGATTTACATATTAAAACTAGTGTAAGAAATGGCAATTCTATACTTTAATTTTCATATTAATTTTGTACTAAATGTTGCACATATGTATGGGAAAATGTCAATTTAAATACAGAAATGCATTGCCATTTTGCATATTACATTTCAAATCGAATTTCACTACCCATATGCTTTCATATTGCTTACACTGCAAAAAATGTTTTTCTTACTTAGATTAATATATAAATATCTAAAAATTCTTAAATCAAGAAGGGTTTTCTAGACAAGCAAAAACTGCTGTCTTGTTTTCAGATAAAAAGAAGTCACAATTAAGTGAGTTTTTGCTTAAAACAAGCAAAATAATCTGCCAGTGGTGTAAGAAAAATAATCTCATTTCAAGCAGAAAACTAGATTATTTCGCTTACCCCATTGGCAGATTATTAGCTTGTTTCAAGCAAAAAATCACTTAATTTTAACAACTTTTTTTCTGAAAACAAGACATTAACGTGTACTTGTCTAGAAAATAATTCTTGATTTAAGAATTTTTAGATATTTCGGCTGGAAACAAGACTAAAAATCTAAGTAAGAAATACTTTTCTTGCAGGGGTTCAAATGCATAGTGCTTGTTTTTACATAAAACTACATTGCATTTATGCATTTGGCAGACATTTTTATTTAAGGCAGCTTGAGTTGCATTGCATTGCAGGTATAAATTCTGATCCGTTCATGCATTCACTGACAATAAACTCCTGATCTATTGTTTGAGTTACATTTTAAATCCAAAACTGCAAACTTGCAAAATCAGCAGCCATTAATCAGGTGTTTTTCTGTGGTCTGTTTGCATCAGCTTCAAAAACACACTTTAGACTATTAGAGAGTTTTTGCCGCTCACAGAGCAACACGAGCTGCTGTTTGTTCATCTGAATGTCTGTCAGCAGTGCCAATCAATGCTTCATATCAGAAAAAACTCCAGCGCGTGTGAAGTCATGAGAAAACAGAGCTCATCGATTCGACCTTTATCCAGCCAGAGGCAGAGTTTCTGTTGAGATCAGCAGAAAAACACCATCAGCGCTGAACCTCAAACTACAGCATATTATTACTATGACACTGCAACAAATCATTTTCTTCCTCAGTGTTTTGTCTTGTTTTCCAGTGCAAATATCCATTTTATCCAAATATAATTTTTTATTTTTTATTTTTTTTAGAAAACTGGTCATTTTGCATCTCAAGTAAAAACAACAACAAAAAACAAGTCAAAAATATAGCAAAAATATAAAAGGCATTTAAGCAAATATGGGAAAAGACATTGTTTAGCAATTTAACAATTGCACTGCAAATAATGTTTTTCTTACTTAGATTTTTTGTCTTGTTTCCCAGTGCAAATATCTGAAGAGTCTGAAATAAAGATACATTTACTTGAGAAGCAGAATCACTATATAAGTCACTATAAGATATTAAGTCTTGTTTAATGAAAAAAATTAAGTGATATTTTGCTTAAAAAGAGAACTGTCAATGTGCTCAGAAAAAAACACTAATTTTCCCTTTGAATTAAGTTTATTTTTCTGACCCCATTGACAGATATTTTCTTTTAATCGTATCATTAATAAATTTTGACTTTTTTTTTTTTTTAGAAAACTAGTCATTTTGCATCTCAAGTAAAAAAAAAACAACTGCAAATAATGCTTTTCTTATTTAGATTTTTTGTCTTGTTTCCCAGAGCAAATATCTGAAGAGTCTTAATTAAAGATACATTTACTTCAGAAGCAAAATCACTCTTGTTTAATGAGAAAAATGAAGTGAATTTTTGCTTAAAAAGAGAACTGTCAAAGGGCTCAGAAAAAACACTTGTTTTCCCTTCGAATTAAGTTTATTTTTCTGACCCTATTGACAGATATTTTTATTTTAATCATATGATTAATAATTTTAGTAATACATTTTGACTTTTTTTTTTTTCCAGAAAACATCTCGTTTTGCATCTCAAGTAAATTAAACTTGATTTAAGAAAAAACAAGTCAAAAATATAGCAAAAATATAAAAGGCATTTAAGCAAATATGGGAAAAGACATTGTTTAGCAATTTAGCAATTGCACTGCTAAAAATGCTTTTCTTACTTAGATTTTTTGTCTTGTTTCCCAGTGCAAATATCTGAAGAGTCTGAAATAAAAATACATTTACTTGAGAAGCAAAGTCACTTAAGATATTAAATCTTATTTAATGAGAAAAATGAAGTGAATTTTTGCTCTTTTCCCTTTGAATTAAGTTTATTTTTCTGACCCCATTGACAGATATTTTTCTTTTAATCGTATGATTAATAATTTGAGTAATAAATTTTGACTTTTTTTTTTTTTTTTTTTTTTTAGAAAACTAGTCATTTTGCATCTCAAGTAAAAAAAAAACAACTGCAAATAATGCTTTTCTTATTTAGATTTTTTGTCTTGTTTCCCAGTGCAAATATCCGAAGAGTCTTAATTAAAGATACATTTACTTCAGAAGCAAAATCACTCTTGTTTAATGAGAAATTTTTGAATTTTTGCTTAAAAAGAGAACTGTCAAAGGGCTCAGAAAAAACACTTGTTTTCCCTTCGAATTAAGTTTATTTTTCTGACCCCATTGACAGATATTTTTATTTTAATCATATGATTAATAATTTTAGTAATACATTTTGACTTTTTTTTTTCCAGAAAACAACCTCGTTTTGCATCTCAAGTAAATTGATCTTGATTTAAGAAAAAAGTAAAAAAAAATATAGCAAAAATATAAAAGGTATTTAAGCAAACATGGGAAAAGACATTGTTTTTGTAAATTAGCAATTGCACTGCAAAAATATGCTTTTCTTACTTAGATTTTTTTTTTCTTGTTTCCAGCTAAAATCAAAAAGGAGTCATGTGGAAATTGTTGTCTTGTTTTCAGACAAAATATGTTAAAATCAAGTGAGTTTTTGCTTAAAACAAGCAAAATAAGCAATTTAGCAATTGCACTGCAAAAAATGCTTTTAGATTTAAATACTTAGATTTTTTTGTCTTGTTTCCCAGTGAAAATATCTGGAGTCTTAAATAAAGATGCATTTACTTGAGAAGCAAAATCACTCTTATTTAATGAGAAAAATGAAGTGTATTGTTGCTTAAAAAAAGAACAGTCAAAGTGCTCAGAAAAAACTTGTTTTTCTTTCGAATTAAGTTTATTTTTCTGACCCCATTGACGGATTTGAAACTAATCATTTTGCATCTCAAGTCAAAAATATAGCAAAAATATAAAAGGCTTTGAAGTAAAAGACATTGTTTAGCAATTTAGCAATTGCACAGGAAAAAATGGTTTTCTTACTTCAATTTTTTTTGTCTTGTTTCCAGCTAAAATATCTGAAAATGATTGAATCAAGAAGGATTTTCTAGACAAGTGAAAATGATTGTCTTGTTTTCAGACAAAATATGTTAAAATCAAGTGAGTTTTTGCTAAAAAAACTAGCAAAATAATGTATCTTTCTGTTTGAAATATGATTTTTTTTCTTACCCCGTTTTCTTGCCTTGTTTCAAGCAAAAACGCACTTAATTTTGACTTCTTTTTTTCTGAAAACAAGACAATAATTTGTACTCGTCTAGAAAATCCTTCTTGATTTAAAAATTTTCCGATATTTTGGCTGGAAACAAGACAAAAATCAAAGTAAGAAAAGCATTTTTTGCAGCTTGTGGCCACCTAAATCAATGACTGAAAAAAAGAAAATCGTTTTTGGCAAATACACTGCAAAAAATGCTTTTCTTACTTAGATTTTTTGTCTTGTTTCCAGACAAATTATCTTAAAATTCTTAAATCAAGAAGAATTTTCTAGACATGTACAAATTATTGTCTTGTTTTCAGACAAAAAATGTTAAAATCAAGTGAGTTTTTGCTTGAAACAAGCAAAATTATCTGCCAATGGGGTAAGCAAAATAATCTAGTTTTTTACTTGAAATAAAATTGTTTTGCTTACCTCAATGGCAGATTATTTTGCTTATTTTAAGCAAAAACTCACTTAATTTTGCCTTTTTTTTCTGAAAACAAGACAATAATTTGTACTCCTTCTTGATTTAAGAATTTTCAGATATTTTGGCTGGAAACAACACAAAAATCAAAGTAAGAAAAGCATTTTTTGCAGTGTGTGACCATCTAAATCAATGACTGAAAAAAAGAAAAAACATTTTGGCAAATACAGGTCATTTGCAATAGAAATATTATGTTTTTTTAACATTAATGACTGGCATAGCGCCAGCTGTGGTTAGATCTCCTTAAAGGCAGTAAATGATGACAGAAGAAGCTCTTTAATCCTCTTCGTTTCCTTTTATTGATCTACTCTTGTCCTTCTTTTTCTTTGCAGTGAACTTCGATCACTTCCAGATTCTGCGGGCCATCGGGAAAGGCAGCTTCGGGAAGGTAAGACGACCGATTCACATCCATTATCCACGTCTGTATCTCCAGAACCGGCGGAGCTTGTGCAAATAAATTAATAAACAGATGATGAAAGATTAGTGTGAATGGAGCCGTCGAGCCGCTGCTGTGTCACATGTAAGTACAGTAAGAGATTGAAATCAACGCAGTTGCCAGGAACCCTGGGTAATTCAGCCGCTCTAATTATCCTGAGCTCTCGCTGTTATCTGAAACGAGGCCGGCTGAGATTTACCGCTAAAGTAGGCTTTAAGTAATTAGAATTTAATTTTTCCATTAAT
>CM065126.1:1047500-1055000 GCA_033026305.1 Cirrhinus molitorella | reverse complement strand
AAAAAAGGCATCTCATTTTACCCATGAAAGGTAAAAGTATCTTAAAGAAACATATTACACTTAAAAATAAAGGTTCTTCATTGGCATCGATGGTTTCATGAATGCAGAAAAGGTTCTTTATTCTTTAGATTTTTGCACCAAAATGGTTCTTTTAGGAACTGTTCACTGAAAGGTTTTTTGGTGAAACAAAAATGGTTCTTAACCTTTTGTGGTCTTTATTTTTAAGAGTGTACATATCGTGCTGTTTTACTTTCAGAGACTGTACAGCTTTGTCAAGAGCATCAGATATTTTCATATATGTGACCCTGGACCAAAAAAACAGTCATAAGGGTCAGTTTTTTTGAAACTGAGATTTATGCATCAAGTGAAAGCTTTTAAATAAATATGCTTTCCGTTGATGCATGGTTTGTTAGGATGGGACAATATTTGGCTGAGATACAACTATTTGTCAAAAGTTGTCAAAAAGAAGTTCTTAGCAATGCATATTACTAATAAAAATATCAGTTTCGATATATTTACGGTAGAAAATGTACAAAATATCTTCATGGAACATGATCTTTATTTAATATCCTAATGATTTTTGGCATAAAAGAAAAATAGATCATTTTGACCCATACAGTATGGTTTTGGCTATTGCTTCAAATACAAAAGTGCTAGTTAAGACTGGTTTCGTGGTCCAGAGTCACATATGGTCAGGTGGGACTGATGGTGATGAAATGGAGCAGCTGTCAAATATCAGATCACTTTGTGCTGATTTCATCTTTCCCTTTGCTCTTTTTAAATGGCCTTTTAGGAAATAAGTGACCCTCTTCTGAAAGCCAGTCAGCTGCCGCCGCGCAATAAATCACGTCAGGACGAGTTAGAATCGCCTCATCACGTCTTCATCATAGCAGTAACCATAAAAACATGAGAAATGGCTGGCTTTGGCAGTCCATTCTCCTGAGTGCACACCTGCTTTATGAGAACAGAAGAGCAGCGGTGAGGACAAGCACCTGCGCTCATGTGCCACTGTCAGGGTTTGTGCAGCAACGCTGAATATTATATTACATGCTTGTAGTGATGCCGAGAAAAGCCTCGAAACATCATTAATCTGTGGATCGCTCGCATGTGCTTTAAAAACTGTGGTTTTCCAGATACTTTCTATGTCAGACCGTTTTTTTAATCAAAGTGTTTTTATCTGATTTACTTCCCGTTGCTTCTGCCATTCATAATGTCTGTTTGAACAGCTATAACTTAATATTCCCACGGTGGAAACTCAGCAAACTTTATATGCATGAAGGCTATGTGGCTAATTGCATTTTGTGTAATTTGAGGATTAATGGGATGTTTGGTTGCCTAGCAACTAGCTGTTAAATCTGAGCTTGAGCAGAGGTGCCCACAGTTTTTAATATGAAGGGTCAAAAATCAAACTAGACCAAAAAAAAAATAAATGTTGCTTTATATCTATAAATGTATATTATTTTTAATAAAAAAAAGTTTTTTTTCTTAATATATATATATATATATATATATATATAAAATTATAATTATATATATATATATATATTTTTTTTTTTTTTTTTTTTTTTTTATGTATTACATTCCAATATAATATAGCTGGATATAATGCAATGTTTGCTTTTGGCCCTCAGCCCTCAATAAAGTTTGATTGTTGGTCCTTCATATTAAAGCGTTTTGGCATCTACACTATTAAAAAAACAAGGTTTTTTAAGGTTGTTTCAACTTAAAGTAAATGTTCGTGCTGCCTTAAAATTTTAAGTTTAGTCAACATGAAATGTTAAGTTGTACTACATAAAAACAGATATTTGAGTTGAGTAAACAAATTTGATTTGAGATATTTGAATTGAGTAAACTAAAATGAGTTGAGTATACTTAAAATTATGTTCAGTCAGCATGAACACATAGATATTTGTTTATTAAACTTAAAATTTTAAATTTGGTCAACATGAAATGTTAAGTTGTACTACATTAAAACGTAGATATTTGAGTTGAGTAAACTTAACATTTGAGTTGAGTAAACTTACAATTTTACGTTCGGTCAACATGAAAGATTAAGTTGTGCTACATAAAAAGATATTTGAGTTGAGTAAACTTAATTTTAAGTTCAGTCAATATGAAAACAGATATTTGAGTTGAGTAAACTTACAATTTTATGTTCAGTCAACATGAAAGATTAAGTTGTACTACATAAAAAAATATTTGAGTTGAGTAAACTTTAAATTTTACGTTCAGTCAGCGTGAAAGGTTAAGTTGTACTACATGAAAACTTAGATATGAGTTGAGTAAACAAATTTGAGTTGAGTAAACTTTAAATTTTATGTTTGGTCAACATGAAACGTTAAGTTGTACTACATTAAAACATAGATATTTGAGTTGAATAAACTTAACATTTTACACTTTGTCAACATGAAATTATTATGAATTTAAAAAAAATGTTAAGTTGTACTACATTAAAAACAGATATTTAAGTTGAGTAAGCTTAAAATTTTACGTTCGGTCAATATGAAAACAGATATTTGAGTTGAGTAAACAAATTTGAGTTGAGTAAACTTTAAATTTTATGTTTGGTCAACGTGAAACGTTAAGTTGTACTACATTAAAATGTAGATATTTGAGTTGAGTAAACTTAACATTTGAGTTGAGTAAACTTAAAATTTTACGTTTGGTTAACATGAAAGATTAAGTTGTACTACATAAACAGATATTTGAGTTGATTAAACTTAAAATTTTAAGTTTTGTCAACATGAAATTATTATGAATTAAAAAAAAATGTTAAGTTGTACTACATTAAAAACAGATATTTGAGTTGATTAAACTTAAAATTTTAAGTTTTGTCAACATTAAATTATTATGAAATTATAAAAAAAATTTAAGTTGTACTACATTAAAAACAGATATTTGAGTTGAGTAAACTTACAATTTTAAGTTCGGTCAACATGAAAGGTTAAGTTGTACTACATGAAAACGTAAGTTGAGTAAACTTAAAATTTTAAGGCAGCACAAAAACTTTTTTTTAAGTTGAAACAACTTTTTTACGTTGCTTTTTTACAGTGTATGCTCTAGACAGTGTTATTTTAGTATCATAAAGTTTTCATGTTTAAGTTTTTGTTGATCTTTTTTATTTTTAGATTTTCTGTTTTCATTTTTATTTTAGTTAACGTTTTTGTAAGTTGTATCCCCAGTTTCACAGACAAGGCTTAAGCCTAGTCCTAAACTAAAATATAAATCTGCACTGCAAAAAAGGGCTTATCTTACTTTAAAATTGCACATGCATTTACTAAATAAGCAAAATGAAATAAGATATTTAGAAAAAACTGAATTAAGTGCAGTTTGCTTAAAACAAGTAAAATGATCTGCCAGTGGGGTACCTATACTCTTGTTTTAAGAATAAATACTGGCAGATCATTTTACTTGTTTCCACACTGCAAAAATGCTTTGCTTACTTAGATTTTTTGTCTTGTTTCCAGACAAAATATCTAAAAAGTCTTAAATCAAGAAGGATCCTCTAGACAAGCAAAAATTGCTGTCTTGTTTTCAGAAAAAAATAAGTTTAAATTAAGTGAGTTTTTGCTTAAAACAAGCAAAATAATCTGTCAATGGGCTAAGCAAAATAATCTAATTTCAAGCAAATAATTTTGCTTGTTTCAAGCAAAAACACACTTAATATTTTGTCTGAAAACAAGACAATCATTTTTACTTGTATAGAAAATCCTTCTTGATTTAAAAATGTTTAGATATTTTGGCTGGAAACAAGACAAAAAAATTAAGAACAGCATTTTTGCAGTGCAGGGGGGGAAAATAAATTAAGTGCATTTTGCTTAAAAAAAGCCTAAATATCTTATGTCATTTTGTCCTAATTTAAGAATTTTTTGATATTTTGACTAGAAACAATACAAAAATACTAAGTAAAATAAGCCTTTTTTGCAGTCTGAGCTGTTTCAACTGAAAGAAACTTGCACTGACTGATCTTAAAATGTATCAGTGCCTTTGTTTTGCCTCAAGATGCACACCGGTACTGTTTTTTTTCAAAGGCACTTTTATAAAAATGACTTAAATGTCCTAATTGAACCATGGCCTAGTTCTGGCTTAGTCTAAGCCCTGTCTGTAAAACCAAGCCTAAGTGTTTTTACATTTTTTGCATTTTTTTTTTTAAGTTTTTAAAAATTTATTTAATAAATCTCTCATATAGCTTTTTTTTTTTTTGTTTACACTTCAATGCAGCAATTAAACAAAATATATTAAAGCTAAAATATTAATTAGATATATGCTGGATGTGAATCCAACTATTGTTTAAACATTACTATATGATGCTAGATTACTCTTTTCTTTCTTTCGCCAAAAAAACTCTCTGTATGACTCTACATCTGAAATACAAAGCAGAATATGATCTTAATAGTAACCAAACGTTTGGAAGACATGCCGATTATGGGCTTTACTAATACCTTGTGGGTTTGACACTGATGTATAGCGCAGTTTAAAACCGGAGAGGCCCATGTGGAGGAATTGAACCTGAGTTCAGCCCAATCTGAAAGCCACCTTCAGCGGCGTCTGGGGTTGATTTCTGTGTCCTGCCGTGAGACACGGTCCCATGGAGAGCATCGCCGCCGGGGGCCGGCAGGATTAGATTCCCCATCAGAGCGGATGGTAATGAGACGAATGCGTGACCCGAGTGATAGGAGAGCGTTTCATACGGCCGTTTATCAGACACGATGACAGAGTCTGTTTCTCAGCAGAGACGCTTCCCACTGCCAGATTTCAGTTTAATTGCAATCTTGCGTTCGTCTTTAAAAAATGCAACTGGGACACAACAAATCAAGACTCATTAGTACGGGAGCTCATTAGTCTGAGAACAGAAATTATCCTAAATTGTGCATGTTAAGGTGATAGTTCAGCCAAAAAGATGCTGTTTGTAACTTTCTGTGTGCCACCTGTGTGCCACAAACTTGCTTTAACTATTTCTAGGTCATTAATCAAATGAACTTTTTTGGGGGTAAAGCATCATAATTTATTAGATATAATTAATGTTTTTAAGTAATTATTTGTAGCCAAAAATGTGGGGTCAGTAAGAATTTTTTAATGTTTTAGAAAGAAGTGTCTTCTTGATGAATACTCTAAATTCTGAAATATTATTATAGTTTAAAACAGCTGTTCTCTATGTGAATATTTGTTAAAGCAAAATATATTTCTGCAGTCAAATCTGAATTTTCAGCATCAAAACAAACCAAAACTTACTTTAGATTGACTAACATTTTTTTTCATTGCTGAAAAAAATCTTTACAGACATCAATTTACTTTTCCTTCAGCCTTAACCTTATTCATTTCAATTTTTGGTGTGAAAGGGCTTTTACTTTTTTACTAAAAATTTAACTTTTTATATTAAAAACAAACAAGCAAGCCCTGCCCAGATTTAAAAAGTAACGCAAAAAGTAACATAATGCATTACTTTCCATAAAAAGTAACTAAGTAACGTAATTGGTTACTTTTTTAGGGAGTAACGCAATATTGTAGCGCATTACTTTCCATAAAAAGTAACTAAGCAACGTAATTGGTAACTTCTTTAGGGAGTAACGCAATATTGTAGCGCATTACTTTCCATAAAAAGTAACTAAGCAACGTAATTGGTAACTTTTTTAGGGAGTAACGCAATATTGTAACGCATTACTTCCATAAAAGTAACTTTTTTATGGAGTAACGCAATATTGTAACGCATTACTTTCCATAAAAAGTAACTAAGTAACGCAATTGGTTACTTTTTTAGGGAGTAACGCAATATTGTAGCGCATTACTTTCCATAAAGAGTAACTAAGCAACGTAATTGGTAACTTTTTTAGGGAGTAACGCAATATTGTAACGCATTACTTCCATAAAAGTAACTTTTTTAGGGAGTAACGCAATATTGTAGCGCATTACTTTCCATAAAAAGTAACTAAGCAACGTAATTGGTAACTTTTTTAGGGAGTAATGCAACATTGTAACGCATTACTTCCATAAAAGTAACTTTTTTAGGGAGTAACGCAACATTGTAACGCATTACTTCCATAAAAGTAACTTTTTTTAGGGAGTAACGCAATATTGTAACACATTACTTTCCATAAAAAGTAACTAAGCAACGTAATTGGTAACTTTTTTAGGGAGTAATGCAACATTGTAACGCATTACTTCCATAAAAGTAACTTTTTTTAGGGAGTAACGCAATATTGTAACACATTACTTTCCATAAAAAGTAACTAAGTAACGTAATTGTTTACTTTTTTAGGGAGTAACGCAATATTGTAGCGCATTACTTTCCATAAAAAGTAACTAAGTAACGTAATTGGTTACTTTTTTAGGGAGTAACACAATATTTTAACGCATTACTTTTAAAAGTAACTTTCTCCAACACTGATCATGACTATATTAGATTAAAGTTGGGAGGCATCATAATACATAAAATATAATTGATGTTTTTGAGTAGTAATTAGTTGTTTCTGTTGTAGCCAAAAATGTGGGGTCAGTAAGAAAAGTGTCTTCTAGATTCTTTTTAGAATACACTATGAATTCTGAAATATTATTACAGTATAAAACAGCTGTTTGCTATGTGAATATCTGTTAAAGTGTAATTTATTTCTGTGATCAAAGCTGAATTTTCAGCATCATTAGTCTTTAGTGTCACACGATTCTTCAGAAATCATTCTAATATACTGATTTGCTGCTCAAGAAACATTTATTATTATTATCAAACAGTTGTACTGCCCAATACTTTTGTGCAAACCATCATACATTTTATTTTTTAGGATTCACAGATAAATACAGCATTTATTTAACATAGAGATATTTAATGTTAATGCTTACTGGCACTTTTGATCAGTTTAATGAGTTTAATATAAATTCTGCCTTCTGCAGTGTCCCGTTTACACAGCACTTTATACATTTCTGTTCGTAAACGAGTCGTGAATAAAATAGTGAGGAAATGCATATATTTATTTAGTGTGAAGTCTGATCTTTGAGAAAATATGAAGGCACAGTAACTTTGTAAATTCTTTTTTTTTTCTTTTTTCCTTAACTGTACCATAAATTTGTCCTATGGTGTGACACAGCAAAAAATTTAGAAGAAAAAAACCCTCTTGATAATATACAAATAGCATGAGAGAGATTTATCTTCATTGTTAGACACTTATTTTAATATAGTGGTATTTATTTAATATAAAATTTTAATTAATATAACTTCTGAACTTTAAATATAACTGTCTTAATGTGATATAAATGTCTTTAAGTGAAAAATACAATTATCATGTAATGTGATTAAATAGCTTTTCTTCTCTGCATTCAATACAATAGAAAGCGTGAATATTTAACTTAAAGGCAAAAACAAAACAAATAATAAGCAGGTCTCCTTATTAATTTCAGCATTTGTAGCATAAGGTGATTTTTCTGGACTGTTTTAATGAATAAAGTTAAATAAAGCTTAACAAAAAATATATATTTAGAGCCTTATGAAATACAAATAACAGTTCTTAAAAG
>CM065126.1:970000-1042500 GCA_033026305.1 Cirrhinus molitorella | reverse complement strand
ATTTCGGGTGGGAAGGTGAGCCTCTGGCTGAGGTCTACCCACATTTCCCAATCCCGGGCTGCATTCAATGGGCCAGAGTCTGAAAGTGATGGCCTGGTCCGCTGTTTCTCCCCTTCCCGCATGAAGGTTTTTCTCCGTGGGATGGTAGCCTGGGCATTTAGAGGCATACCGTTGATAATTACCCTCTTATTCTCAATTTCGGCAGCCAAGCACTTCAGCACTTGATTGTGGCGCCAGGTATACCTTCCTTGAGTTAGGCTGGTCTTGCACCCCACCAGAATGTGTTTGAGGGTTGCTGGGGCTGCACACAGGGGACAAGCTGGATCCTCTCCATGCCAGAGATGCAGGTTGGTTGGAGAGGGCAGGACATCATATGTGGCTCTAATGATGAAACTTAGTCTATTAGCCTCCATGCCCCACATCTCACTCCATGTGATTTTTCTCCTCTCCACACCATCCCACTTCATCCAGCGGCCTTGCTGGGCTTGGGAAACAGCCTTGGCACACCTGGCTGCTTCCTCCTGGCGGCGCACCTCCTCCACCACCATGTGCCGCCGTTCGGTTGGAGTAGCCTTTTGCCATGTGGGTGTTGCTGCTTCCAATCCAAAGCCCCCTCTGCCATGTTGGACATGCCCCACTATATCCCGGTGTCTAACGGCAGCCTTTGCCACCGCAACTGCTGCCGATGGCTTCCATTTCCTCCCCGTTACTAGGGTTGGAGCAGCACCTCTGACAACTGGGTCCTGGGAATCTGTGAGAGTCATTTCCAGCCTTGATTTGGCACATTTGTACTCCTCCACTAGGCTTGAGATTGGCAGGGAGAGGGCTCCGTTGCCATACAGGTAAGGCATCTCGGCAGTCCAAGGCACTTCCTCACTTGTGCATTCACTAGTCTCTCCAGTCGGTTGGCATGGGTTAGCGTGACCTCATAGATAGAAATTGGCCACATGAGACGGGGCAGCAGCCCAAACTGAAAGCACCAGAGCTTCAGCTTCCCGGGGAGATCAGTGTTATTGATCTTATTGAGGCCGCTGATTGTGTCCTGCCTGAGTTGCTCCACCTGCTTCGAGTCTTTAAGTTCTGCGCTGTACCAGCGGCCGAGGCTTTTAATGGGCTTCTCCAGAACTGTTGGTATTGGCTCGTTGTTAATCCGGAACCTCTCATTGGTAAGCTGGCCTTTGACAATGGAGATACTACGGGATTTGTTGGGTTTAATCTCCATTCGTGCCCATTTGATGTTTCCCTGGAGTTTATCCAGTAGGCGTTTGGTGCATGCACTTGTTGTTGTTATTGTCGTCATGTCATCCATATACGCCCTGACTGGAGGAAGACGCAGCCCACTCTTCAACCGCTCTCCTCCAACCACCCATCGGGATGCTCGAATAATGAGCTCCATCGCCATAGTAAACGCCAGTGGAGAGATAGTGCAGCCCGCCATTATGCCTATCTCGAGGTGCTGCCAAGCAGTTGTATTGGCCTGCACTGTCACACAGAATTGAAGGTCCTGGAAATAGGCTTTAACCAGCCTTGTGATACCCTCTGGGACTTGGAAGAAACTGAACGCCGTCCACAAGATTTCATGCGGCACTGACCCAAAGGCATTGGCAAGATCTAAAAAAACCACATGCAGGTCTTTCTTCTCCTTCTTGGCTGTCTGTATCTGGTGCCAAATGACATTTGTGTGCTCCAAGCATCCTGAGAATCCACTTATCCCTGCCTTCTGCACTGAGATATCGACAAAGTTGTTCTTCTGCAAGAACACAGAGATCCTCTGGGCCACAACACTGAAAAATATTTTTCCTTCCACATTCAGGAGGCTGATCTGGCGAAACTGATCGATGGTTGAGGAATTCTTCTCTTTGGGAATCAAGATCCCTCCTGCCCGTCGCCATGCCTTTGGTATAATTCCTTTTTCCCATGCCACTTTCATGAGCTTCCAAAGGTACTTCAAGACACCTGGCGCATTCTTATAGAGCCTATATGGAATGCCATTGGGCCCAGGGGCTGAGGCTGTTCTTGGCCGCTTTACTGTGCTCTCCACTTCGCTCCAAGTAGGGGATCTTGTTTCCAGTTGGTGCTCGGGTGGTTGAATTGGCGGCATATCATCCGGAATGCTGGCTGTCACATGCCTCTGATTGTCGGAGTAGATCTTCCTCAGGTACTCCTCTAGTTCCCTTATGGGTACTTTGAGGGTTCCAGTTTTCTCCTTGATAAAGAGGTCTTTGACAAACTTGTAGGGATCTCTGTAGAAGGCAGTCCTCGCTCGTTCCTTCTTCTTATGTTGTTTTCTAAGGCATTCTGCTCTTCGCAGTATTGCAATACGCTGCTTAATGTCACCCTGTAGTGCCTCAAGTCCCTTCCTTTCCACTTCTGTGGCCTTCCTCCATTGTTTTCTCAGGTTCCTTCTTTCTTTCACCAGTTGCTCAATCTCTTGTTGTCTCCTGGATTGCAGATTGACTGATGGGTCCTTCTGCGTCCAAAGGTTTGTACTTTTCACCCCAAATCTCTCTACTCCATAGCTGTAAATGATCTCTCCGATCTTGTCCAGTTTTCTTTCCACGCACCCTTTCAGACCTTCTAGAAGATGGACGAGGTCTGTATCTGTGGTTTCCCACTCCTTTTTCTGGCAGGATTTAGGCCACAAGATTTGAGGCTTCCGTCCATTCATCTTCCTCTCTACTGCTGTCTGTGGCTGGATGGGCTCTGGACTCATGTCCGTTGGTGACTCTGTGCCTGGCTGAGCTTCGTCTGGGGTTCTGATACCCTGTGGACTGTGGTGAATATCCTGCCACTGGGCTTCACTCGACTGATTTGCCCTACCTCTAAGGAAGTAGTGGTCAATGCGAGGCCCCTCGCTAGGCTTTCTCAGGCACTTTTTCCTGCCCTGGTGGATCTTGAGACCCTTCTCTGATGTTATCTTTTTCCAGCCACAGATGCAGTTTTGAAACTTATGTCCTGCCAGTACTGTCTCTCCATCAACTCCTGTGCTGAACATTTGATTCATTGTCGTTTCCGTTCCAGGGTCTATTACCGTGTGGTCCACCGACGAGTCATCTTCCACCCCCGCTCTCGCAGACTCAAGGGGTATTTTTCCTTTTAAACTTTCCGTAGCCATAGTTGGGTGGATCCAAGTCACTGTATAGTGCAAGGCTCCTGCTAGCACGGGTAGCTACCCCATGCCAGCCCCGTTGGGGTCTATTCCCTCCTGCCAGCAGTCTCTTCAGGCCGTCACCAGGTCTTTCCCGGGTTGTCAGCTGCCCTTTCGCAGCAGTCACTGGTTTTGACACCAGATATCAGGATTCTTACTAGGACTGGTTGTTAAAAGATCCCTAACTATCAGCACAACAATTGAATGGAATGTCATCTTGGGTGGGGTGAAATTTGGCATAGATCGCGTGGTGCCACCAGTGTGACACCTCTTCAGTTGTGTGCCCCGACCTCATTGGGTGTTTCGGCCACTTATCACAAGACACCCTCTGCCGGGGTTGGCCCACCACGGGTTGATCAGACCCGGGTGTGTGTCACACAGTGATGGCTCCACATGATCATTTGGCAGCCCATGTTGTGTCCCTACGTTTCAGCCACAACCAGTGACTGCTCTGTTCCGCTACATTGGCAAGTTCTTTAATTGCCCTCCGTTGGGACTGCCCTCTGATCCCTACTTCCTTCAAGAGCCTTGTGGTAGACCTGGCTACAAAACCTATAATATATTTGTCATAATTTCTTCAAGTTAAACCAAACTTTTTTTAAAAAAAAAAAAGTGTTCAGCACTACTTTTTTTTCTGGATATTCTGGTTTTAATGGATGCAGTTTAACAGCAATCTGTTAAAGGTTTTTAAAAAAAAAAAATCTAAATAGGGCCCCATGAAATACATAATTATTATTTTTTTTTAAATCAAATTTGATTTATTTTTTACCATATTTTGTTTTCGTTTTATTATTGGTTTTATTATTGTCATATTTTGTTGTCATGTTTATGGATTTAATTACATTTGAATAATCAAAAAGCATGTCAGATAAATTTAACCCATGAAACAACTACATTTATTAATTTACAATAATATGAATTTTTTTTTTCAGAAATTCTGTTTGTTTTTTTTTTAAATTAAAAGAAGGCACAAAACGTCAACTATTTATTTATTAATTATTTTA
Organism: Cirrhinus molitorella; assembly: GCA_033026305.1. NCBI lineage: Eukaryota > Metazoa > Chordata > Actinopteri > Cypriniformes > Cyprinidae > Cirrhinus > Cirrhinus molitorella. Next base: position 1,038,348 of record CM065126.1, on the reverse strand, counting down.
GTATTATTTTAGTTCAGTGAAAATTAAACAAACTCTTGATGATGGGATTCCACAAATTTGTCAGTGTTTATTCATAAATGGAGGTGTATGATTTCAGATCAATGAGGCCTACAGAAAATCAGCTCCAAAAAGAAACACAAAACCTGTGCTAATGGGCAGAAAACAAGCTGACAATAAATCCAATATTTGGTGATAATATAGCATTATAAGACATTCTGTGTATTTTTTATTTTTTGATAATTAAAAGAAGGCACAAAACATCAACAATTTAATTATTAATTACTTAATTATTTTTTTTTAGTTAAAAGAAAATTAAACGAACTCTTCCAGTACTGTACAACAGAGGTTTATTGTTAAAATAAAAAAGAAAAAAATTGAAGGATTATTAAAAAAAAACTGTTTCTGCTATTATTTTTGTTATTATTACTGTGACACACATTCTACTGTACAGAAGTAATGTATTTGTCATAATTTCTTCAAGTTAAACAGGGCCCCATGAAATACATAATTACTATTATTATTATTATTTTAATCAAATGTGTTTTATTTTTTTACCATATTTTGTGTTTTTGTTTTATTATTAATTTTATTATTGTCATATATTTTTTGTCATATTTATGGATTTAATTCAATTTGAATAATCAAAAAGCATGTCAGATAAATTTAACCCATGAAACAACTACATTTATTAAAATAAAAAAGAAAAAAATTGAAGGATTATTAAAAAAAACTGTTTCTGCTATTATTTTTGTTATTATTACTGTGACACACATTCTACTGTACAGCAGTAATATATTTGTCATAATTTCTTCAAGTTAAACTATTTTCTGGATATTCTGGTTTTAATGGATACAGTTTAACAGCAATCTGTTTAAGGTTTAAAAATAATTTAAATAGGTCCCCATGAAATGCATACTTATTATTACTTAAATATAAATAAATAATTTTTAAATCAAATTTTGTTTTATTTCTACTATATTCTGTGTTTTTGTTTTATTATTTTGTTGTCATTTTTATGGTTTAATTAAATTTGAATAATCAAAAAGCATGTCAGATAAATTTAACCCATGAAACAACTTCATTTAGTAATTTACAATAATATATATATATATATATATATATATATATATATATATATATTGGTAATTAAAAAAGGGCACAAAACATCAACAATTTAATTACTAAATTATTATTTTAATTTAAATTTTATTATTACGTTATTATTACTGTGACACCCATTCTACTGTACAGAAGTAATACATGTCATAATTTCTTCAAATTAAACCAAACTTTAAAAAAAAAAAAAAAAAGTGTTCAGCTCTACCTTTGATTTTTCATTCAAAATTAAAATTCTGTGACATTCTGTATTATACACTAAATACATTTTTTTTATGACTGGATTCCACAAAGTTGTCAGTGTTTATTCATAAATGGAGGTGCAAGCTGACAAAAAGATCCAATATTTGGTGATAATATAGCATTACAAGACATTTATGAACAATAATTTGCCATTTTCTAGTTTTTATGTAGTTGTTCTGCCCTGTGCGTATGAAGTCAGTGAGTTGTACTCATTTTTCAGTAAAAAGAAAATCCCCTCTAGGTCAAAATGAGGGTTAATTATTTAAAGAACCTTATTCGCTATAAAGAAGCTTTAGTTTCATAGATGTTAAAGATTCCTCATGCAGTCACTGATGCCTTTAAAGCTGCTTTATTTTAGGAGCGTGCGACTGGAACAGTGGACAGACGGAGCGGCTCTCTGCTCTTAGATCGGTTTCTCCTCAGCCTGAAGCCATGTTGCTCCGCTCAGCATTTCTGTGACCCAGAAAGCAAACGCTTTTGATTGGAGTCTCCTGTAGATTGAACAGAACACACTTGTGCTTGCTTGGTGACAACAATGGATCGAGCTGCTAAATATATCAGAGTCGTGGGAATAGAGCAAGCTTAAAAAGTAAAGACACTCTGCAAACCCCAGCAGCGAACGACGCATTATGCAGCGTTACATAAAACACCTGACACGCTTTATGAGCGCATAATGCTGCACTACTGCCGGCGCGACCTTACCGCAAACTCAGACATTCACTATATTGAAACAAAAATGTCCTAATAATTTACTCACCTCCATGTCATCCAAGATGTTCATGTCTTTCTTTCTTCAGTCGCAAAGAAATTACGTTTTTTGAGGAAAACACTCCAGGATTTTTCTCCATATACTGGACTTCAATGGTGCTCAACGGATTGAAGGTTAAAAATGCAGTTTCAATGCAGCTTCAAATAGCTCTAAATGATCCCAGACAAGGAATAAGGGCCTGTTTTCTAAAAATAAATGTACAATTTGTATGCTTTTTAACCTCAAATGCTTGACCTGTCTTGAAGAGTATGCATGCACATCACAGAGTTAGACAAAACAAGCATTTGTGGCTAAAAAGTGTATAAATATAATTTTTTCCAAGAAAATGGCAGATTGTTTGCGCTTATTTCTCGTCTGGGATTGCTTAGAACTCTTTGAAGCTGCATTGAAACTGCATTTTTAACCTTCAATCCATTGAGCACCATTGAAGTCCACTAAATGGAGAAAAATCCTGGAGTGTTTTCGTCAAAAAACGACTGAAGTAAGAAAGGCATTTGTATTCTGAAAGCAGAGTAATCCTTTGACGATCAATCATATTGCATTAAAAACTTTTCATTAATGGTTGAATGTAAAACATTTCAAAGTTTTGAATGTTACCATTTCAAATCTTATTATTGTATTTACTAATTTTTAATAATTAAAAAGTTTAGAATTTTTACATTTTACATTAAACATAACCCAAACTATGATGCAACCAGTGTTGGGGGTAAGTTACGTAATTAATATTACTTTTTTCAAGTAACTAGTAAAGTAACACATTACTTTATAATTTCCAGTTACTTTTTGTTTCCTTTATGTATTTAATCCCGTTTTATTAACCAGTGACTTTGCTGCTGACCTTCGTTGATCCAATTCAACCGTACACTGCAAAAATACTTTTCTTACTGAGATTTTTTGTCTTGTTTCTAGCCAAAATATCAAAAAAAAAAAAAAAAAAATCTTAAATCAAGAAGGATTTTCTAATAAATAAATAAAAAGTAAATAATTATTTTCTTGTTTTCAGAAAATACTAGTCAAAATTAAGTGAGTTTTTGCTTAGAACAAGCAAAATAATCTGCCAATGGGGTAAGCAAAAATCATCTTATTTCAAACAGAAAACAAGATTATTTTGCTTGTTTCAAACAAAAACACTCTTAATTTTGACTTGTTTTCAGACAAAAACAAGACAATAATTTTACTTGTCTAGAAAAGCCTTCTTGATTTAAAAACTTTTAGATATTTTGGCTAGACCAAAAGACCAAAAATCTAAGTAAGAAAAGCAATTTTTGCAATGTATTAATAAGCAAAACTTACTTTAGATGAACTAACATTTGTGCTTTTTTTTCTTCTCATTGCTGAAGAGTGTTGAACTTTCTTTTCCTACAGTTCTACTATAAAGACGTGAAGTTAATTTTCCTTTAGCCTTATCCTTAGTCACTTAATTTAATTTTGGTGTGAAAGGGCTTTTACATTTGCTAAGAATCAAACTTTTAATATTAAAAACAAATAAGCAAGCCCTGCCCAGATTTGAAAGTAACGCAAAAGTATTGTAGCGCATTACTTTCCATAAAAAGTAACTAAGTAACGTAATTAGCTACTTTTTTAGGGAGTAAGGCAATATTGTAACGCATTACTTTCCATAAAAAGTAACTAAGTAACGTAATTAGTTACTTTTTTAGGGAGTAACGCAATATTGTAACGCATTACTTTCCATAAAAAGTAACTAAGTAACGTAATTAGCTACTTTTTTAGGAAGTGACGCAATATTGTAACGCATTACTTAAGTAACGTAATTCGTTACTTTTTTAGGGAGTAACACAATATTGTAACGCATTACTTTCCATAAAAAGTAACTAAGTAACGTAATTAGTCACTTTTTTAGGGAGTAACACAATATTGTAACGCATTACTTTCCATAAAAAGTAACTAAGTAACGTAATTAGTTACTTTTTTAGGGAGTGACGCAATATTGTAACGCATTACTTTCCATAAAAAGTAACTAAGTAACGTAATTAGCTACTTTTTTAGGAAGTGACGCAATATTGTAGCGCATTACTTAAGTAACGTAATTCGTTACTTTTTTAGGGAGTAACACAATATTGTAACGCATTACTTTCCATAAAAAGTAACTAAGTAACGTAATTAGTCACTTTTTTAGGGAGTAACACAATATTGTAACGCATTACTTTCCATAAAAAGTAACTAAGTAACGTAATTAGTTACTTTTTTAGGGAGCAACGCAATATTGTAATGCATTACTTTTAAAAGTAAATTTCCCCAACACTGGATGCAACATATCTGAGGTCGACTGATCAGTTTTGCCAATTAATTGCCACTGATAGTTGATTGGCGGAATTATAGGCAAAAATCCATGCAATAGTTTTTCCGGGTTGCGTCCGTTGCTGATGCGGCTCCGCTGTCATTATTCACTATGAGAGCCATAGATATGTATGATGAGAGCGGCCTCTAGAGGCAAAAATCACTGATGACACCTGCTGTTTGTTTACACACGTGATACTGCACTGAACACACCGGGACACTTCAGATGCGGATTTAAAACAGCAACAACGAACTATAGTGCATGTTTTCATATCATTACTTAGTAAGCACTTTGTTGACTAGATGCTGCATTAATAGAGAAAGCACAGCAGTATGTTTGCTATCAAGGCTGAGAGGAAGATCATTAGCTGCACCTCAAGAGGTTAAAACAATGTGACCAAAACAGTAAGTCCAACCCAAATGTTTAACGATTGTTACCATGTATTTGCATTAGTTTATATCCAGCTGATCACATCAATGCATTTGTTAGCCAGCAAGTTGCATATTTAAAGCTAGTGATGTGAGACAGCAAACTGTGTTCATTCAGCTGACAGAAATCCTGCCACATCATATCTGTCCCAAATCTATGTAAATGTACATAAGGACTTCACCATGGGCTGGAAGATTGTTATGCATTTTTAGCAAAACGTTTTTCTTTCTGTGGCTCTAATAAAGTCTGTATGTTTCACATAGAGAGCCATAAAATAGATTGCGCTTTCTCTTTCCGTTTGCTCTGTTGTTAAACACCAAACTTCAAACTCATCAATGCCGCTTTTGATCATTCTTGACGTAAACTTATGTGTGTTTGGTGATTAAATAAAGAGTTTTAGCTGAATGATTAACTCCGGAGATCTCCAGACATGGCGCTGGGCTTTTGCTCAGTTTGTGACTAAAATATTTAGTTATTTTGATTAGATATTAGATATAGAATCAAGTGTTTCAGAATAGAAGCCGTTAAACTGAGACTATACATACAATACTCATATGGCTTTTGTGTAGATGTTTAAAGACTGTTGATATGAAATGGTGACACTTCACAATAAGAGTCCATTTGTAGCATTAACTGAGATTAATAAAAGCTGTAGAATGAGTATTGTTCCTAGTTAGTGTGTTAATTTCAACATTTACTGATATTTTTAAATATAGAATTAATATTAATATATTTATTCTTTTACAGAATATGGTTCAGTCCTTTTTTTAAATAATAGACCACTGTTTTAGTTTCCATTTTACAAAGTATCGGTTGAATAATCGGTATCATCCAGTGTAAAATCCGATATCAGTCGACCTCTACAACATACAACTCTACAACTTTATATATTTCAAAATTGATGAGAAATTTTATTTGAATAACACAATGTATGAAATGTATACAATATTATCAGTATTAACCCCATTAGATTGAATGGAATTGAATTAAACTTCTTTGAATTTATAACCCATGATTGCTCAAAAACTGTCCAAATTTTAAAAGCCTAAATATCTTCTTTTTTTTTTTTTTTTTTTTAAAAAAAAGCAATGTAATTATTACCCTGGATTTTTTTTTTTTTTTTACTTGAATAAACTTTCACTTTTCTATGAAAAAAAGTGTTTCATAGAACATATTTATGTTTATCAGCCAAATTTAGTCCCAACAGTGTGTGAGATGTGGGGAAGAAACCAAATATATTTTATACACTTTTTTGACACTAATAACAGATCATTTTAATATATAATTAATATTAATACATTTATTCTTTTACAAAGTATGGTTCAATGCTTTTTTTAAAATAATAGACCACTGTTTTAGTTTCCATTCAGTATCCATTTTAAAAACTATCGGTTGATTAATCGGTATCGGTAAAATGCAATATCGGTCGACCTCTACAACATACAGCTCTACAACTACAATGTATTTTTCCAATATTGATGAGAAATTTTATTTGAATAAATCAATGTATGAAATGTATACAATATTATCAGTATTAACCCCATTAGAATGAATGGAATTGAATAAAATTTCTTTGAATTTATAACCCATGATTGGTCAAAAACAGTCCAAATTTGTAAAAAAGCAACGTAAATATTACTCTGGGAAAAAACAAAATCACTTTACTTGCATAAACTTTCACTTTTCTATTAAAAAAATTATGTTTTCATGCTGAAATGGTTGATCAGTAGATGTATATATTCGAAATGAGATGTGGGGAAGAAGCCAAATATATTTTACAAACTTTTTTGACACTAATAACAGATAATATTTATTTTTTTATTTTTTTTATGTACAGTTTCCTGCTCCATACATTAAATGATTTAATGATTTATGTCTGTTAAATCATAATAGCATATATTGCATTTTTTCCATTAAAAATGTTCTGGACTGTTTTCATAAATAGAGTTAACTAATAACAGATAATTTTAGTTTTAATTTAATGATTTATGTCTGTTAAATCATAATAGTGAAAAAACATGAAGAAAAAAAGTCAAGTGCAGTGTATTTGGGTCTTAAAACATTTGCAAAGTTTTGTTCCTTTAAAAAAAAGTAAAAAAATAAAATAAAATAAAATAAATAAATAAAGTTTAAATTAAAGTTTAATTCAGGTAGATGAAGTAAAAAAAAAAAAAAGTAAAAAAAGAATTATTTAGAGCCTTGCTGTTTCTCCCATATTTTTTATTTTTATTTTATTTATTTATTTATTTATTTTTTATTTTTCTAAATTGCATTTTTTCCATTAAAAATGTTCTGGACTGTTTTCATAAATAGAGTTAACTGATAACAGATAATTTTAGTTTTTTTTTTTTTTTTTACAGTTTCCTGCTCCATACATTAAATGATTTAATGATTTATGTCTGTTAAATCATAATAGTGAAAAAACATGAAGAAAAAAAGTCAAGTGCAGTGTATTTGGGTCTTAAAACATTTGCAAAGTTTTGTTCCTTTAAAAAAAAGTAAAAAAAAAAAAAAAAAAAATAAATAAATAAAGTTTAAATTAAAGTTTAATTCAGGTAGATGAAGTAAAAAAAAAAAAAAGTAAAAAAGAATTATTTAGAGCCTTGCTGTTTCTCCCATATTTTTTATTTTTATTTTATTTATTTATTTATTTATTTATTTTTTATTTTTCTAAATTGCATTTTTTCCATTAAAAATGTTCTGGACTGTTTTCATAAATAGAGTTAACTGATAACAGATAATTTTAGTTTTTTTTTTGTTTTTTGTTTTTTACAGTTTCCTGCTCCATACATTAAATGATTTAATGATTTATGTCTGTTAAATCATAATAGTGAAAAAACATGAAGAAAAAAAGTCAAGTGCAGTGTATTTGGGTCTTAAAACATTTGCAAAGTTTTGTTCCCTTACTAAAAACAGACATTTTTATGTGATTCAAATACCTGAATATGGTATGAATGGAATCACAGCTGTCATGTACGTGTTTATATATCCTAGTTTTGCAGATTCGCTAGTAGATATTCTGCTGCTAATTAAATGCTGCTTTATAAAAGCTGACACGGGTGTCTGAGAAGGGAAGTCATTTTTCCTCATTAGGATCTTTACAAAAAACGGTAACCATGGCAACCGCAGTCTCCACCAAAGTACCATAGTAACTGCACTTACTGCTGTCATCCGAAACGAAAGCGAGCGGATCACATTTAATTTGATGATTTTGGCCGGGGCTGCGCTGATTCATTTAATGAGGTGTCACTTCAGCTCGACGAATATCATCTCGTCTTACGAAATGTAGCTTTTCAATCCGTAAACGCTGGTTTGAAGTGTTTTTACGTCCTTCAGCGATGGAGGGAGAAGGAGAAAACACCCTTTGTCCTTCCGTCCTTGTCTTTTCTCACCTCTTTCTCTCTGTTTCTGAGCGAGAATCCATAAGAAAGCAGAGGAATAGAGCTTCATCAGAACTCTTCTCATGTGCTTCATGTGTTTGTGAGCATCGCTTTGACCTTATTTGTGTCAGTATTCATGGAGGCAGTTCAGTATTTCCCTGAATGGAGGTGGATTTGAGATGTTGAAAGTTTCACGTTAAATTTGCCTTGATCTTTTGAGCGAGTGATCAATGATAAAGCTTCTCAACAGCGCATGAGTGTGAAAGTGGAATAAAGGCAGTTAGAAGCAGCACAGACGGAGGTGTGTGTCATCTGTGAAATCACACACACACACACACACACACACACACACACCGAGTGTTTGACACTGTGAGTCCAGATCACGTCATTTCCTGTTCCTGTTCCCTCACTTTAGAGCTGTGGTAACAGTTAAATGATTATTTTGCACAAAAATTATAATTTTCGTTTGTGAAATTACTTACTTCATGAAAATATTGCACTTGCACGTCAGCACAAATGAGGAAAACATCAAACGTCAACTTATTTGATTTGACTGAATCTTTGTATAAAATGGAATTTATCTCAAAAGCTAAAACAGTGAAATATTAATAGTAATGCTGATGATTAAATTAATAAATTAAAGTTTTATTCAGGTAGATGAAGTCGAAAAGTAAAAAATTATTATTTAAAGCCTTGCTATTTCTCCCAAAATCTTTTTTTTTTTTTTTTTTCTAAATTGCGTTAATTCCATTAAAAATGTTCTGGACCGTTTTAATAAATAGAGTTGAACAAAAAAAAAAAAATATATATATATATATATATATATTTAGCCTTATGAAATACAATGAACATTTTAAAAATGCTTGCAAATCTCTCTTTATTTCTTTACAAATTTCCTTTTTTAAATTTTTCTGAATTGCATTTTTTCCATTAAAAATGTATTTTCTGGACTGTTTTAATAAATAGAGTTTAACAAAAATCTGTAAAAAGTTTAACAAAAAAATATATATTTAGAGCCTTATGAAATACAAAGAACCTTTTAAAAATGCTTGCAAATCTATTTTTAGTTCTTTACAAAATCATTGTTTTATTTATTTATTTATTTTTTGTTTTAATTTTTCTGAATTGTGTTTTTTCCATTAAAAATTTTCTGTACTGTTTTAATAAATAGAGTTGAACAAAAATCTGTAAAAAGTTTAACAAAAAATATATATATTTAGAGCCTCATGAAATGCAAAGAACCTTTTAAAAATGCTTGCAAATCTATTTTTAGTTCTTTACAAAATCATTGTTTTATTTATTTATTTATTTATTTATTTTTTGTTTTAATTTTTCTGAATTGTGTTTTTTCCATTAAAAATTTTCTGTACTGTTTTAATAAATAGAGTTGAACAAAAATCTGTAAAAAGTTTAACAAAAAATATATATATTTAGAGCCTCATGAAATGCAAAGAACCTTTTAAAAATGATTGCAAATCTCTCTTTATTTCTTTATAAATTCTGTTTTTTTTGTTTGTTTGTTTAGTTTACATTTTTTAGAATTGCGTTTTTTCTGGATATACTGGTTTCAATGGATACAGTTTAACAGCAGTCTATTAAAGGTTTTAAAAAATAAATAAATAAAAATAGGTCTCCATGACATACATAAGTATTATTTTTTTGAATCAAATTTTGTTTTATTTTTACCGTGTTCGTTGTTTTTGTTTTTTCTATTCGTTTTATCAAAATCTCATGATACAATGTTTAAAACAAAGACAAATGAAGAATTGGAAAAAATGTAACATTTTGTATTAACACATTGTAAAGTTAAATTCTTCTATATAATGCACTTTAAGAGTTCAAATTTAAGAGCTCCAACCCATGTTCTTAAATAGCCAAAAATACATTGTATGGGTCAAAATTATCAACTTTTCTTTTATGGCAAATTTTAAGAGATAAAAGATTAAAAGATTTTAAGTAAAAATCATGTTCCATTTAGATATTTTGTACATTTTTTACCGTAATTATATCAAAACTTAATTATTGATTAGTAATATGCATTGCTAAGTTGTTTGGATGACTTTAAAATATCAATATTTTGATTTTTTTTTTTTTTTTTTTTTTTTTTTTGGCTCAGATTCCAGATTTTCAAATAGATTTTCTCAAATAGTATCTTGACCAAATAGATACATCAATGGAAAGCTTATTTATTCAGCTTTCAGATTATGCATAAAAAAAGACACTTAAGACTGGTTTGGTGGTCCAGGGTCACATATATTGATATGTCTTCTTTCAGTTAATGTTTATTTTATTTTACATAGTGAATTAGTTTTATGGCTGTAGTGTTCATTAATGATAATAACCCTGCTCTGAGATCCTCCGGTCGGCAGCTGCAGGATTTCTCACGCTGTTTCTCATCAGGACGCTTGCAAATCTCTTTTATTTCTTTACAAATTCAGTTTTTTTTTTTTTTTTTGTTTGTTTGTTTTCAATTTTAATTTTTCTGAATTCCATTTTTTTCTGGATATTCTGGTTTCAATGCATACAGTTTAACAGCAGTCTATTAAATGTAAAAAAAAATAAAATAAAAATAGGGCACCATGAAATACATAATTATTATTTTTTTTAATCAAATTTTGTTTTATTTTTACCATGTTCTGTGTTTTTGTTTTTTTAATTTGTTTTATCAAACGATAATATCATGAGAGGAAGTCCATGATACGATATTTGTTGCGATGGTTAAAACAAAAACAAATTTTTGCATTAATAATATATTACCTTCCTATTTGATAACGTAAAGTTGCTTTGACACAATCTGTATTGTAAAAAGCACTATATAAATAAAGGTGACTTGACTTGACAAATGAAGAATTGGAAAAAATGAAAAATTTTGTCCATTTTAAAGTTAAATTCTTCTATATAATGTACTTTGAGAGTTCAAATTTAAGAGCTCCAACCCATGTTCTTAAATAGCCAAAAATACATTGTATGGGTCAAAATTATCAACTTTCCTTTTATGCCAAAAATCATTATGGTTTTAAGTAAAAATCATGTTCCATTTAGATATTTTGTACATTTTTTACCGTAATTATATCAAAACTTAATTATTGATTAGTAATATGCATTGCTAAGTCATTTGAATGACTTTAAAATATCAATATTTTGATTTTTTTTTTTTTTTTTTGGCTCAGATTCCAGATTTTCAAATAGATTTTCTCAAATAGTATCTTGACCAAATAGATACATCAATGGAAAGCTTATTTATTCAGCTTTCAGATTATGCATGAAAAAAAGACACCTAAGACTGGTTTGGTGGTCCAGGGTCACATATATTGATATGTCTTCTTTCAGTTAATGTTTATTTTATTTTACATAGTGAATTAGTTTTATGGCTGTAGTGTTCATTAATGATAATAACCCTGCTCTGAGATCCTCCGGTCGGCAGCTGCAGGATTCTCACGCTGTTTCTCATCAGGACGCTCGTCGCTGATTCAACATTGTCTCGTAAGAATCAGCTCAGAGATTCTCTAAACATGCAAACAGACGATGATAAGTGTGAAATGATCTGTGGAGTGGAGATGTTCTCCGGTGGGACGGGTTTATGCGGCTCTTTCCCTGGTGTGCCGCTTTATCTCACAGCTCCAGCGTGGCTCAGTCAGAGCTCGGGTCGATCCGCTCCACGGCCTTTGACCAGAGCGGGCAGGTGGAACGACGGCCGGCATTGTTATGATGTTTCCCAGAGCAGAGACTGAAATATCACCTCAGAACAGCATGAAACGCATTCAGCTCCAGCACAGCCAACCACTGACCTTTAGCACACCGTCTAATGTGTGTTCAAGCACAATCACAGGTGTTCATTATGAATATTTAACCACGAAAAAACAGCCAGCAGGAGTTTAATGCTCGCGTTTGGAAGTTAATTAGATTGTCGTTAACGCTGGTTAAAGAACAGGGTCATTTGTGCTGTGATAAAGTGTCCTGCTGTCGTGCATTTTCAGTGAAAGTTAAAAAAATAGTTCAACCAAAAAATGGAAGCTAATGTAGTGAATGGGTGCCGTAAGAATGAGAGTCCAAACAGCTGATAAAAACATCACAATAATCCACAAGTAATCCACACCACTCCAGTCCATCAGTTAACATCTTGATCTGTGCAGATGTTTCTCATGATTCAGACCACTTTTTCACTGGAGGAAGCGTTTAAGCGGATTATGGACTTGTTTTAACTGGTTTTAAGTTATTGTGATGTTTTTATCAGCTGTTTGGACGCTCATTCTGACGGCACCCATTCACTGCAGAGGATCCGTTGGACAGCAAGAGACTCCGAGGAATAGTTCAAGCAAACAATGAAAATATGCTCACCCTCAGACCATTCAAGAGTTCGTTTCTTCATCAAATTTGTAGAAATGTGTCATTGAACTGAATCCTCTGCAGTGAATGGGTGCCGTCAGAATGAGAGTCCAAACAGCTGATAAAAACATCACAATAATCCACAAGTGATCTACACCACTCCAGTCCATCAGTTAACATCTTGAGAAGACAAAAGATTTTAGTTTAGAGCTGTTTTGGCTTGATCTGTGCAGATTTTTCTCATGATTCAGACCACTTTTTCACTGGAGGAAGCGTTTAAGCGGATTATGGACTTGTTTTAACTGGTTTGAAGTTATTGTGATGTTTTTATCAGCTGTTTGGACTCTCATTCTGACGGCACCCATTCACTGCAGAGGATCCATTGGAGATATTTTAGTCAAAACTGTCTTAATGATGGATTTGTTTCAGCTTTTGTCTTCTCAAGATGTTAACTGATGGACTGGAGTGGTGTGGATTACTGTGATGCTATTATCAGCTGTTTGGACTCTCATTCTGACGGCACCCATTCACTCCAGAGGATCCATTGGTGAGACAGTGATGGAATGACGCATTTCTACAAATCTGATGAACAAACTCATCTACATCTGGGATCGAGGATGAGCACATTTTCAGAAAACAATCATTTTTGAGTAAACTATTCCTCGTGTGTAATATGTGCTATTTCTGTTTCGCCTGCAGAATGATGTTTTAACAGCAAGAAAATTGAAAATTTGTCGTCAAAGCAGAATAACATCTCATTTCGTGATTTCTGCCGGTTAATGTGCTTATATTGTTGTGGAACGGGTGATTAGATCTCAGTCGGGGACGCTGTTATCAGTCTCATCTCGGAGGGTGATATTTGGGCTGTTTGTCTGAGTTATCGGAGCCCGAGGGCAGGTTTGTATTGGAGGTGTCTGCTGCGAACCGCCGAGTCGCTGCCGGATCAAAGCGGATGCAATTAGGGAACGTTTTAGAGTGTTTTCCGTCTGGATCTGTGGGGCGAAACGCCGCTGTTCTGTTATGAGCTCAAAGGCTTTTCTAAAGTTCAGGAAAACAACATTTATCCTGGACGCTTTGGAGGCCATTTCAACTAGATTATTTTGTTTGCTTGTTTCGTCTGGATGGCTAAATGACTTGATTGTTGCCTCTGGACTCTCACAGCAGCCGTTTTCTAGTGCGGTCATGCTGCGGCTTGTTTCATTTCACCTCAGTGAGGACTTCTGGGAGATGTTTTCGAAGAATAGCCATCGTAAAACATAGTAAAATAAAAGTTATTCGCTGTTTACATATAGTCCACAAGAGAAAATAATACTTGAATTTATAAAAAGTTTACATCCCCTTGATTCTTAACACTGTGTTGCTCCTGAATGACCCACAGCTGTGTTTTTTGTTTAGTGATAGTTGTTCATGAGTCCCTTGTTTGTCCTGAACAGTTCAACTGTCTGCTGTTCTTCAGAAAAATCCTTCAGCTCACACAAATTCTTTGGTTTTCCAGCATTTTTGTGTATTTGAACCCTTTCCAGCAATGACTGTATGATTTTGAGATCCATCTTTTCACACTGAGGACAACTGAGAGACTCATATGCAACTATTACAGAAGGTTCAAACACTCACTGATGCTCCAGAAGGAAAAAACATGCATTATTTTGAGATTTTTTGAGGATTTTTTTTCCCACAAACTATATTTATTGACATTTTCTGCAGATACAATGTCTTATACATTCAAAAATTAGTAATCCACAGTTCTGCTTATCATCCCACTCCCATCCCCCTAACATCTCAATTACACAACACAAACAAAGTACAAGTAACAAAAATAATACACTAAATATACAAGAAAGAACAAAAGTACAAAAAAATAAATAAATAAAATAAATATATATACACTACCGTTCAAAAGTTTGGGGTCAGTAAATGTTTATTCATTCTTTTTTTTTTTTTTTTTGAAAGAAATGAATAAATTGTTACATTAATAAAAAGTGTTAAATAGATTTACATGGCTAGAAAAGATTTATAGTTTGAATAAATGTTGTTCTTGAAAGAAAAAAATACAGGTTAAAAAAAAAACCCAAAAAACTGATAATTCTACTAATAATTGAGAATATCAGAGTGATTTCTGAGAGATCATGTGACACTTAAGCCTGGGAAACTGAGTAACAGCTGATGAAAAATCAGCATTGCATCACAGGAATAAATTATATTTTAAAGTATATGAAAATAAAAACCATTATGTTCTATTGTAATAACATTTTGTAATATTACAGTTTATTTTCTGTATTTTTGATAAAATAAATGCAGCCTTGACTTTATTAAAAAAAAATTGCAAGTCTTACTGACCACAAACTTTTGAACGGTAGTGTGTATATATATATATATATATATATATATAGATATATGTGACCCTGGACCACGAAACCAGTCTTAAGTGTCACTTTTTCAAATTTGAGATTTGTATATCCTCTGAAAGTTGAATAAATAAACTTTCCATTGATGTTTGGTTTGTTGAGATCAGACAATATTTGGTTGAGATACAACTTTTTGAAAATCTGCAATCTGAGGGTGCAAAAAAATTTTAAATATTGAGAAAATTGCCTTTAAAGTTGTCCAGATTAAGTTCTTAGCAATGCATATTAATTATCAAATATTACGTTTTGATACATTTACAGTACAAAATTTACACAATATCTTAATGGAACATGATCTTTACTTAATATCCTAATGATTTTTGGCATAATTTTTTTTTTATATAATTTTGACCCATACAATGTATTTTTAGCTTATATTTAGCTTTAAAGACAAAATAATTTCTTTTATCCATCTGTCATATGAAGGAGGTGACACATGTTTCCACTTAAGGAAAATAAGCCTCCTAGCTAATAATGTGGTGAAAGCAACAACGTCTTGTGTTGTTGACGGCAAATTTGACTTAAAAGGAACTCCAAACAAAGCTGTAAAAGGGTTTGGAGTGGCTGATATGTTGAAGTTTTTTTCAAAGGTATCAATTGTTGAGCAAATTTAACTTATTTTGTCTTCTGGGAAACAAGTAGGCTATGTTTTGTAGCTTCTAAAGGGCAATACTAAATGAAAAAAACATGATATTTAGGCAAAATGAGAAAAATCTTCATTCTGTTCAAAAGTTCAAAAAGGCTCTTAATGCATGTTTTTTCCTTCTGGAGCGTCAGTGAATGTTTTTATCTTCTGTAATAGTTGCATATGAGTCTCTCAGTTGTCCTCAGTGTGAAAAGATGGATCTCAAAATCATATAGTCATTGCTGGAAAGGGTTCAAATACACCAAAATGCTCTTATTATTGCTGTGGCTGATGATAAACATTTGATTATTGGTCCAGCATGTAGCATGCATTGGTATGTTTTAATATTGGATTCTGTTTCACACGGGGAGAATGCATTGAATTAAAAAACAGCAGTGCGCATGAGGCAATGAGTGTCACGCACGAGGAATGGATTGTGTGATTAACCGCAGTCCCGCTGGAACGCGATCTGACCGGAAAAGAAAACACAATAATGTAAGCTTAATGAACTGTGTTCGAAACAGCGCTCCTGTGAGTACAACTGACTTTGACGGGTCTCTGCGTCAGCGCTTCACATGTCCTCTGTCTGGCCAAGCTTTAGTAAACACTTCTTAGTTATGTGCATGAAGGACGTGGAGAGGAATCATATACAGTATATCCCTGCATTAGGATTGGGATCAGCTGCTTTAAAGGATTACTTCACTTTACTGCAATTTACTCACCCCCATGTCATCCAAGATATTCATGTCTTTCTTTCTTCAGTCGCAAAGAATTATTTATTTATTTTTTTTTTTTGAGGAAAACATTTTCTCCATATAGTGGACTTCAGTGGTGGTCAACGGATTGAAGGTTAAAAATGCAGTTTACATGCAGCTTTAAATGGCTCTAAACAATCCCATCCGAGGAATAAGGGTCTTATCTAGCAAAACGAAAAAGTATTTTATTTTATCTTTTATTTAGTTTTTTATTTTGTAAATTTGTCTGGCATTTTGTCTAATTCAAGGTGATTATTTCCTTTGGGAGCTCATAGTTATCAGAGGAAAAAAGGTAGTGTATATTAATTATTTGCATTAAATTTATATATATATATATATATACTACCGTTCAAAAGTTTGGGGTCAGTAAGACTTTTTTTAATGACGTCAAGGCTGCATTTATTTTATCAAAAATGCAGAAAATAAACTGTAATATTACAAAATGTTATTACAATAGAACATAATGGTTTTTATTTTCATATACTTTAAAATATAATTTATTCCTGTGATGCAATGCTGATTTTTCATCAGCTGTTACTCAGTTTCCCAGGCTTAAGAGTCACATGATCTCTCAGAAATCATTCTGATATTCTCAATTATTAGTAGAATTATCAGTTTTGGAAACAGTTGTGCCGCCAATGTTTCTTTTTTTTTTTTTTTTTTTTTGAACCTGTATTTTTTTCTTATTCAAACTATAAATCTTTTCTAGCAATGTAAATCTATTATGTCACTTTTTATTACAGTTTTTTTTTGTTCGCTTTGGTACTATTTTCACAACTAAGTTGTACATTTTCAAAACTCTTCGTACAAAAATCCAAACTGATCACACTTGTAACACAGCCAGTATTTCATTCAAAACTTGCTGTTCATTTGGAATTTAAACATGTCTCTTCACACAACCATTGATTCAATATATAAGTTTTTCATGAAAAGTCATGAGAACATGATTTAATCACTAAAAAACAACATAATGATATCTTTTCTGCTTAGTCTTTTTAACTACCAGTGAATCTCATGCCAAACAATGAAAGATAAATATTTCAAATCACCCATAGAAGTGCTGAAATTAATACGCTAAAGACTGATTACAACATTTTCACATTAGAAGATACACTTACAATACACAACATTTACATAATCTATCATTTCAATAATATCTATGTGTATTCAAGAGAAGGATCAATGAAGACATCTTTTGCAATAATCTGGGCCAATATAATTGCAACATAGGTATACTGTATACTCTATAATGAAATGTATATAAATGAAACAAATATTTAGTGAAATGAAAAGGATACTTTGTGACTGTGTGTAGTGTACTCAGACAATTGAAAAAATGCTTAAATGCTTGAAAAAAATGCACTTTTGATGATCTGTTGTGATTTTAGTACAAAGAGTTTTGAAAATTTAACAGCTGCTTGTGAAAATAGTACCAAAGCAAACAAAAAAAACTGTAATGTAACAATTTATTCATTTCTTTCAAAAAATAAAAATAAATAAAAAATAATAATTTACTGACCCCAAACTTTTGAACGGTAGTGTGTATATATATATAATAAATTATTATTATTATTATTATTATTATTATTATTTAAAAATTTTTTTATTATTATTATTTTTTTTATCTATTAATTATGTAATAATATATAGTGTTGGGGTAATGAATTACAAGTTATGTAATCTGATTACTTTTTCAAGTAACTAGTAAAGTAACGCATTACTTTTACATTTACAAGAAAATATCTGAGTTAGTTTTACGTTACATAATGTAATCTAAAAGTAACGTAATGCATATTTTTCACAAAAATTAGCTAAGGATTAATTACTTTTTTATGGAGTAACAAAATATTGTAATGCATTACTTTTAAAAGTAACTTTCCCCAACACTACATATACTCTGCTGCTCAAAAGTTTGGGATCAGTAAGATTTTTAATGCTTTTTAAAGGAGACTTTTATGATCATTAAGACTGCGTTTATTTGATTAAAAATACAGAAAACAAACTGTAATATTGTGAAATGTTAATGCAATTTAAAATAGTGGTTTTCAGTTTTAATATACTTTAAAATATAATTTATTTCTGTGACGCAAAGCTAAATTTTCAGCATCATTACTCCAGTCTTCAGTGTCACATGATCCTTCAGAAATCATTCTGATATACTGATTTATTATCAGTGTTAGAAACAGTTGTGCTGCTTAATTTGATATTTAATTTTTAATTTGAATTTTTTGACAAATAAAATAGAAAACTTCTGTAACAATAAACGCTTTGTTCAAAGTTTGGGGTCAGTAACTTTTTTTTTAAAGTAAATATTTTACAGAAATTAATACTTTTATTCAGTAAGTGTTAAATTGATAACTTATATTGTTAGAAAATACTTCTATTTTGAATAAATGCTGTTCTTTTTAACTTTTTATTCATCAAAGAATCCTGAAAAAAGTATCACAGGTTCGGAAAAAAATATTAAGCAGCACAAGTGTTTCCAACATTGATAATAAAAGTAATAAATCAGTATATTAGAGTGATTTCTGAAGGATCATGTGACACTGAAGACTGGAGTAATGATGCTGAAAATTCAGCTTTGCATCACAGATATAAATTGTATTTTAAAGTATAATAAAACAAAAAAAAACTGTTATTTTAAATTGCAATAATATTTCATAATTTTTCAGTATTTTGTATCAAATAAATGGAAGTTTGATGAGCATAAGAGACTTTTTTTTACATAAAAAACATAAAAAAATCGCAATGATCCCAGACTTTTAAGTGGCAATGTCTCTGAATGTTCTAGACAATAATGACTATATAGTGACACATATGCAGTTGATATAAGATATAAGCATATTAGTGGTGTCCATGTGACCCGTCTGTGTTTTGACCTTAACCTCTGTCTCACATCACACACAATCTTGATGATCATTTAATGAGCTTTTAATGCAGATTCTGTGCTCGTGAAGCACCTCTGGCCCGTGACATTTTGCGAGCGTGTTATTAATAGGCCGTGGGTCTGTGATGATGTATATATTCCTCCTGTTGTTCTCATTAGCGACGTCTCTCTCGTTGCGTGTGTTTTTCAGGTGTGCATCGTGCAGAAGCGGGACACAGAGAAGATGTACGCCATGAAGTACATGAACAAGCAGCAGTGCATTGAGCGGGACGAGGTCCGGAACGTCTTTAGAGAGCTCGAGATCCTTCAGGAGATTGAACATGTGTTTCTAGTAAACCTCTGGTGACTATCCTGTGCTTCCTATGATTCTCTCTGGTCTGATGCATGTGCATGAGGATGTGATGAGTTTTTCATGCAATTTTTTCCATCATTCTCTTTTTTTATCTTAAAGCAATAGTTCACCCAATAATGCTGAGAAAGTGCTCACCCTCAGACCATCCCAGATTAGGAGTTTGTTTGCTCATCAGATTTGTAGAAATGTGTCAGAATGAGAGTCCAAACAGCTGATAAAAACATCACCACAATAATCCACACCACTCCAGTCCATCAGTTAACATGATGTGATGTTTTTATCAGCTGTTTGGACTCTTATTCTGATGGCACCCATTCACTCAAATGTACTCACTTTCAGATCATACAAGATATAGATGAGTTTGTTTCTTAATCAGATTTGTAGAAATATATAATTCCATCACTGTTTCACCAGTGGATCCTCTGGAGTGAATGGGTGCCGTCAGAATGAGAGTCCAAACAGCTGATAAAAACATCTCAATAATACACACCACTCCAGTCCATCAGTTAAAATCTTGAGAAGACAAATCTTAAAATTTAGAGTTGTTTTGGCTTGTAAACAGTGTTTCTTGTTTGCAGATTTCTCTCCTGATTCAGACCAGACCACTTTTTCACTGAAGGAAGCGTTATTATGGATTATGGACTTGTGTTTTAAAAATGTCTTAATGATGGATTTGTTTCAGCTTTTGTCTTCTCAAGATGTTAACTGATGGACTGGAGTGGTGTGGATTACTTGTGGATTATTGTGATGTTTTTATCAGCTGTTTGGACTCTCATTCTGACGGCACCCATTCACTCAAATGTACTCATTATCAGATCATGCAAGATATAGATGAGTTTCTTCATCAGATTTGTAGAAATGTGTCATTCCATCACTGTCCCACCAATGGATCCTCTGCAGTGAATGGGTACCGTCAGAATGAGAGTCCAAACAGCTGATAAAAACATCACCACAATAATCCACACCACTCCAGTCCATTAGTTAACATGATGTGATGTTTTTATCAGCTGTTTGGACTCTCATTCTGATGGCACCCATTCACTCAAATGTACTCACTTTCAGATCATGCAAGATATAGATGAGTTTGTTTCTTCATCAGATTTGTCGAAATGTCATTCCATCACTCTCTCACCAATAGATCCTCTGCAGTGAATGGGTGCCGTCAGAATGAGAGTCCAAACAGCTGATAAAAACATCACCACAATAATCCACAAGTAATCCACATCACTCCAGTATATTAGTTAACATGATGTGATGTTTTTATCAGCTGTTTGGACTCTCATTCTGACGGCACCCATTCACTCAAATGTACTCATTATCAGATCATGCAAGATATAGATGAGTTTCTTCATCAGATTTGTAGAAATGTGTCATTCCATCACTGTCCCACCAATGGATCCTCTGCAGTGAATGGGTGCCGTCAGAATGAGAGTCCAAACAGCTGATAAAAACATCACCACAATAATCCACACCACTCCAGTCCATTAGTTAACATGATGTGATGTTTTTATCAGCTGTTTGGACTCTCATTCTGACGGCACCCATTCACTCAAATGTACTCATTATCAGATCATGCAAGATATAGATGAGTTTCTTCATCAGATTTGTAGAAATGTGTCATTCCATCACTGTCCCACCAATGGATCCTCTGCAGCGAATGGGTGCCATCAGAATGAGAGTCCAAACAGCTGATAAAAACATCACAATAATTCACACCACTCCAGTCCATCAGTTAACATCTTGAGAAGACAAATCTTAAAATTTAGAGTTGTTTTGGCTTGTAAACAGTGTTTGATGTTTGCAGATTTCTCTCCTGATTCAGACCAGACCACTTTTTCACTGAAGGAAGTGTTATTATGGATTATGGACTTGTGCTTTAAAAACGTCTTAATGGTGGATTTGTTTCAGCTTTTGTCTTCTCAAGATGTTAACTGATGGACTGGAGTGGTGTGGATTATTGTGGATTATTGTGATGTTTTTTTCAGCTGTTTGGACTCTCATTCTGACGGCACCCATTCACTCAAATGTACTCATTTTCAGATCATCCAAGATATAGATGAGTTTTTGAGAAATGTGTCATTCCATCTCTGTCTCACCAACGGATACTCAGCGGTGAATGGGTGCCGTCAGAATGAGAGTCCAAACGGCTGATAAAAACATCACAATAATCCACAAGTAATCCACACCACTGCAGTCCATCAGTTAACATCTTGAGAAGACAAAAGCTGAAACAAATCCATCAAGACATTTTTAACTAAGTCCATAATCCATAATAACACTTCCTCCAGTGAAAAAGTCCATCTCCTGTTGTCTCTCACATTTAAATCCAGTCACATATTTGATTAGAGTTGTTTTTGCTTGTAAACAATGCTTGATTTGTTCAGATTTCTCTCCTGATTCAGACCAGAGGAAGTGTTATTATGAATTATGGACTTAATGATGGATTTTTTTCTTACAAACATGCAGCTTTTCACTTCAAAAGATGTTAACTGACTGGTTTTGACCATTTCGATTGAAATGTATTTTAAAATATCTACATTTTATTTTATTTGTAAATGAAATGTTTACTTTTAAATATTAATTGTAATTATTTTATATTAATATAAGTAAATATTAATATAAGTAAAAATTAGAAATGTTGCGCTATAAAGTAGCTGAAATAAAATAATCATATATTTGACATTTCTGAATAAAATATTTAAATTATTTAGATTTGAAATTTAGTTTTAGTAATGTTTTTGTCTGTATCATTTTTATTAATTTTTATTTTAGTTTGTGCACTGTAAAAAACTTGTGGAATACTGTGATGTTTTTATCAGCTGTTTGGACTCTCATTCTGATGGCACCCATTCACTTAAATGTACTCACTTTCAGATCATCCAAGATATAGATGAGTTAAGATGTTAACTGATGGACTGGAGTGGTGTGGATTACTTGAGGATTATTGTGATGTTTTTATCAACTGTTTGGACTCTCATTCTGACGGCACCCATTCACTTCAGAGTATCAATTGGTGAGACAGTGATGGAATGACATATTTCTACAAATCTGATGAAGAAACAAACTCATCTACATCTTGGATGATCTGAAAGTGAATACATTTGAGTGAATGGGTGCCGTCAGAATGAGAGTCCAAACAGCTCATTAAAACATCACAATAATCCACAAGAAATCCACAGCACTCCAGTCCATCAGTTAACATCTTGAGAAGACAAAAGCTGAAACAAATCCATCATTAAGATGTTTTTGACTTAAACACGAGTCCATAATCCATAATAACACTTCCTCCAGTGAAAAAGTGGTCTGAATCATGAGAGAAATCTGCACAATTCAAGCCAAAACAGCTCTAAACTAAAATATTTTGTCTTCTCAAGATGTTAACTGATGGACTGGAGTGGTGTGGATTATTGTGGTGTTTTTATCAACTGTTTGGACTCTCATTCTGACGGCACCCATTCACTACAGAGGATCCATTGGTGAGACAGTGATGGAATGACACATTTCTACAAATCTGATGAGCAAACAAACTCGTATACATCTAGGATGACCTGAGGATGTGTACAGGACACACACAAGCGCAGATGTTTTCTAACGTTAAAAGTTCCGTTTTGTATTGAAAAAAAAATGCTTCTTAGGAATGTTCTCAAGGAACAGAAGAAGAATTAGAATTCTTAAAAAATAATTGTTCTGAAAATCACCATGAATTGTCTTAAATCATACTTGTAAGATGATTAATTCATTAATTGGTTTGCTTCAAATAATAAGTGTTATGCATTATTTAATATTTTATGCATTAATTATTGCTTAATATATTCATGTAATACAAAATTAGTTCGGTGTTATTTTACATTTTATTTTAACTTTTAAAATTAAATTACCTAGAAATAAATGATACAAAAATACACCTAAATAGCAATTATGTTTAATTTATATTTATTTCAGTTTTAGCTACTATTTATTTGCAGTTCATTTTAGTGCTTCTAAATTTAGTTTTTTTCATTATATTGTATTTTATTTTAGCATTATGTCAATTATGTTTTTATATATATTTATTATGTTTAATAAATAGAACTATATGAATATAAATATAACCCTGGAGCACAAAACCAGTCATAAGTCGCTGGGGTATATTTGTAGCAATAGGCAAAAATGCATTGCATTGGTCAAAATGATTGATTTTTCTTTAATGCCAAAAAGGATATTAAGTAAAGATCATGTTCTATGAAAATATTTTGTAACTTTTCTTCCATAATTATAGCAAAACTTAATTTGTAATAAGTAATATGCATTGCTAAAAATTTCATTTGGACAACTTTAAAGGTGATTTCCTCAATATTTAGATTTTTTGCACCCTCAGATTAATGTAAAAAATGCACCCTTGTGACTGGTTTTGTGGTCCAGGGTCACATAATGTTTTTAATACTTTCAGTTAAAGGATTAGTTCACTTTCAGAACAAAAATGTATAGATAATGTGCTCACCCCCTTGTCATGCAAGATGTTCATGTTCTTTCTTCATTAAGAAATTACAAATTTGAGGAAAACATGAGCATAGATTTTTTTTTTCTTTGGAGAGAACAATTGCTTTAAGTGGGATAAATGCAATTACAGAGAAACGCCGGAAAGCTGACATCTGTTCTTTTTGCGTTAGAGACAACAGGGGGAAAAAATGACTGAAAAATGCATGACGTCTGTGAACACTGTTAAACTCTTTTAATCTGTTTAATGTGGCAGCTCAACCTGAAACGAGATCATTAATCTCACATGATTGTCTGACGTCACAGGATCTGAGATTTGTGTCATCGAAGGACAGAAAGCCAGTATTAATAGTAATAGATTGGTTTATCATCATCATTATCTTCCTCTTTATATGCTCAGGTCTTCTTTAAAGGCTTCATCACTTTCTGTCCTTCTGTGACTTGTTTGGTTGTATTGTTTTGTTTTTGGGTGTATTTTGTGTAGATTATATTACAATAACAGACTGGCTTGTAAAATGATGATTTGAAATTTGAAAAAATAGAGTAAAAAATTATTAGACCTTTGTATTTGAATTGCATATAAATGTTCTATGCATTTGGATCACACAGTTTTAGCAGTTCTTAAGGTTTATATATTTATCATCAATAATTTCCAATTAGTAATCTCACACATTTTAACTAATCAAATATTCTTGTTCAACCGCTAGATAATGTAAACATGCGCATTTTTTGTCTCATTTCCAGCCAAAATATCTAAAAATTCCTAAATCAAGAAAGATTTTCTAGACAAGTAAAAATGATTGTCTTGTTTTCAGAAAAAAACAAGTCAAAGTGAAGTGAGTTTTTGCTTAAAAGAAGCAAAATAATCTTATTTCAAGCAGAAAACTAGATTATTTTGCTTACCCCATTGGCAGATTAATTTGCTTGTTTCAAGCAAAAACTCAATTAATTTTGACTTCTTTTTCTGAAAACAATACAATCATTTTTACTTGTCTAGAAAACCGTTCTTGATTTAAGAATTTTTAGATATTTTGGCTGGAAACAAGACAAAAAATCTAAATAAGAAAAGCCTTTTTTGCAGTGTGTTCGTACTTTTTAACTGAATAAATGTAATTTTCACAATGATCAGATTTATGCATTTGAATATTTAAAAAATAAAATAATGTTTTATTTAAAAACGTTTAAATAAAATAAAATAGATACAAAAAATTAATAATAAACTTCCCATGCATTTTTGAATGCAGAAATCTGTTTATGACTGACAAATATATATCACATCACAAGTTCTTTACTTTGTTTTAAATGGAAAGAAATTTTACATTCTTATTTTCTAACTTAAGAAAAAGTTAAAAGTTAAGGTAAAGGTTATGCATGTTTCATAATTTAAGTCTTCAGAATTAAATCTTTTTTCTTTCTTCAGAATTTGAAAATAATCATCATTTAATAACCTCCAAAGTTAAGATAACCTCCAACTTGTCTTTAATTCTCACAGGTCATGGAATTTCTGGAATATCATGGAATTTTAAGTCTATTCCAGACATTGAAAGTCAGGGAATTTAATTTTTTTTTGTCCAAGTCATGGAATATCAGGGGTTTTTGTTTGTTGCTTGTAGTTTCCATTTATCAAAATGTAATTTTTCTATAGCCTTTTTTTATTGCATTGTTTTACACGTTTTGCCTATTTTTATGGTTAGGCTATTTTTCAGTGCCATTTTATTCCTTTCCCGCTCGTCATCTGGCAATCAAGTCAAATGCAGTCAGCAGGCTGTACCTGATAACTAAGGCAAACATGCCAGGAAAATGTACTTTTCAAGATCTTTGGCTACAAAATGACCACCTCAAAGACTGGGTGTGAGAAGTAGATGATAGGAAAGCAAAAAGTAAATGTGAAGAAATAAAAAAGTGTTTAACCCCTGAAATCATAAAAAACATAAATTAATTTCTGCAGAAATAGTGCTGAAAAAGCCAGTTTACGCCTCTAAATAAAACATTTAAAAAAGGTTATTGCAACTTATTCTCACAATTCTGATTTATTTTCTCACAATTGCATGATACAAACTCGCAGTTCTGACTTTTTTTCTCAGAGTTGTGAGATATAAACTCGCAATTCTGAGAAATAAAGTCAAAATTGCATGATATAAACTCGTAATGGCGAGAAAAAAAGTCAGAATTGTGAGATAAAAAGTTGCAACTGCAAGTTATATTCAGAATTGCATGATATAAACTTGCAATTCTGAGAAATAAAGTCAGAATTGTACAATAAAAATTTGCAATTGCGAGGTATAAAGTAAGAATTACATGATATAAACTCGCAATTGCGAGAAAAAAAGTCAGAGTTGTGAGATAAAGTTGCAGTTGCGAGTTATGAAGTCAGAATTGCATAATGTAAACTTGCAATTGAGAGTTAAGTCAATTGTGTGATAAACTCGCAAATCTGAGAAATAAAGTCAGAATTGTGAGAAAATTTTGCAATTGCATGTTATAAAGTCAGAATTGTGTGATATAAACTCGCAATTCTGTGAACGTATCTTTATTTTTTCTCCTCAGAAATGAGTTTATATCTCACAATTCTGAGGAAAAAATCTGAATTGTAAGATACAAACTCGCAATTGCAAGAAAAAAAGTCAGAATTGCATGATAAAAACTCACAATTCTGAGAAATAGTCATAATTGTAAGATAAGAGAGTTAAGTCAGAATTGTTTGATATAATCTCACAACTCGCAAAAACTACAGATATGTTCACAGAATTGCAATTTCATATCATGCAATTTTGACTTTATAACTCGCAATTGTGAATTTTTATCTCACAATTCTGAGAAACGGTCATAAAAATTCACAAGTGCGAGTTATAGTCAGAATTTTCTCTCAAAAAACTGAGAAAAAGTCAGAATTGTGAGAAAAATTCGCAATTGCGAGTTATAAAGTCAGAATTGCATGATATGAACTTGCAATTCTGTGAACAAATCTGTAGTTTTTCTCCTCAGAAATGAGTTTATATCTCAATCTCGCAAGAAACAAACTCGCAATTGCAAGAAAAAATCTTTTTTTTTTTTTTTAATTTAGTGGCAGAAATGGGCTTCCATAGTTTTGTACTAAAAACGTCTGTGAACAAGTGAATAAAGCTTGCAAATGGATGGATCCCTTCATTATAGGTCATGGAAATTCAGCTTTTTAGTCAGTGAAAGTCAGGGAATTTGACATTTGGCTTAGATTCCTTAAAAGCAAGATGTTTAATGAATTAAATGGGTAGCTCCAAATATGATAATGCATAAATGTGTAATCTAAATGGACAGAAATTTGACAAGCTATTCAAATGCTTGCCTTTTTTGTGTGTGATCAGTTTCTGTGTCTAATAGTGGTTCCTGCACTGCAAAAAATGCTTTTCTAGCTAGGATTTTTTGTCTTCTAGACAAAATATCTAAAAAATCTTAAATCAATAAGGATTTTCTAGACAAGCAAAAATTATTGTCTTGTTTTCAGAAAAAGAAGTCAAAATTAAGTGAGGTAGGCAAAATAATCTTATTTCAAGCAGAAGATTAGATTATTTTGCTTAACCCACTGGTAGATTATTTTGCTTGTTTCAAGCAAAAACTCACTTAATCTGAACTTCTTTTTTCTGAAAACAAGACGTTAACATGTACTTGTATAGAAAATCCTTCTTGATTTAAGATTTTTTAGATATTTTGTCTAGAAACAAGACAAAAAATCCTAGCTAGAAAAGCATTTTTTGCAGTGCAGGAACCACTATTAGACACAGAAACTGATCACAAAAAAAAAGGCAAGCATTTGAATAGCTTGTCAAATTTCTGTCCATTTAGATTACACATTTATGCATTATCATATTTGGAGCTACCCATTTAATTCAGATATTTTAATTTAGATATTTCGGCTGGAAACGACAAAAAAAATCTAAGCTAGAAAAGCTTTTTTTTGGTGTGTGGCTTGGTATAGCGTTGACAGTGCAACGGCCAGTGGTGTAGTGGAGGGTAAACGCAGGTCTACGGCGTATACCCACTTCTTTATCAGGCGGCTTGGCGTATAACCACTTCTAATACCCTCCGATGCCCATCATTCAGTAGTGTCCTTCATTAGCCAAAACCATGGCTGTCCACCACATCCAGACATAAAATAATAAATGCAAATATTCACTAAAAACACCCAGTAAAGACAGTGATGATG
This sequence comes from Cirrhinus molitorella, assembly GCA_033026305.1. Taxonomy (NCBI): domain Eukaryota; kingdom Metazoa; phylum Chordata; class Actinopteri; order Cypriniformes; family Cyprinidae; genus Cirrhinus; species Cirrhinus molitorella. The sequence continues at coordinate 1,010,106 of CM065126.1, read as the reverse complement.
CTGCCAGAACCGTGGCGCTGGCTTGCTTTGAAATGTGTTTGATGATTGCGCCTGATGCGCCCGCTCTGTCTCCCGCTCCCCAGATGCTGTCTGTTCATACGCGAGAGCATGTCAGGGGAGGCGCACGAGTGGAAAACTACTAATTATTATTTATTACTGATTTAAATCAGTTTATAATAACGAAAACAATACCTTACAAATAAAAGAAGCAAGTTTTTACGATTAGAAAACCGATAAACCCCTGTAAACTTTTCTGTCAAAGCAGGGCCGTCGCCAGAAAATCTTCAATGGGGGGCATTTCGTTTTCATAGGGGAGCACAATTATGAGCAGCTATACAATTGCAGTACATATTTGTATATATAAATGATAAAATAAAACACAAATTATAATGGCATTCGTTATAAACAACATTAAAACTAATTTATTTAAGAAACAGAACAATTATAAAATAAAACGCAAATGGGAAAGAAACAGACAAATTACAAAATAAGACACACACTTTAGTGGCATTCGTTATAAACAACATACAAAAGTCAAACCAAAACGAATTTAAAGAGAAACTGAAACGCACTGATACATCTCTCATTCGGCACGAATACAAATATTTCCCACGATCGCTTAGGATTTATTTCCTTATAGTAACAGAAACAACTTAAAATTCTATGTCATTTTTGGTCATATAGACATTATTCAGAAGTGTAAAAGGTTCAGAGCGCGCAGATGAAGCGCGGTCGTGTTTTCTTATGCTCAGAGTCTGCTGTTTGAGAATGCAGATCTGGGAGCTAATTATAAAGAAGCACTTCGAGGAGACTTTGCTCAAGCATTTTAGAATGACAAAACTAGCATTTCAGATGCTGTGCAAAGAGATCGGTTTGTTAGTTAGTCCAGTTATGCTGCCCATGGCAAAGTCACATGTATTTTTGAGACTGTCCTCAAAGAAAATACGACCCAGTTGTACGTTTTTGAATCGACCAAATACGACCCATGTTTACGTTTTAAAGTTAAGCGCCCTCTAGCGGTCGTAAAAATAATGACAGTGTCGCGTTGGATCTGACGTCATGGAATGAGGTATGAGTTTTTATACTGATTTCACGGTAATTTAAACGTGTTTTACTAGGTGTAATTCGTATATATGACCACACCTAACCCCACTCTAAACCTACCCCTTACAGAAATAGTGCAAAATCATGATTTCTAGTGCATATTCCAAAAAAAAAACATACAATGAAAACATATGCGTTCTCTGGAATCGAACCTGTGTTCATATGATTATACCACTTCAAAGTGCAACGCGCTACTAATTGACCTACAGATAATACTAAGGTTGAATTAGATACCTGTTACTGATAAGGGAGCAAATGTTGAATACGCTCTATAGAGACGTATTTGATGTTGAAAACGCTCTATAGAGACGTATTTGAGGATTTGTGAAAACGACTTACGTCGGTCGTATAAATTGGAGGACATGTTGGTATTTTTTAATGCGCATTAAGGTGTTCCCATTGTAGTTCAGGTTTTCCTACTGGATAAGAATTTAAACTAGTTGAGTGCATACATTTTTAGAATTTATGCTCATCTTGCTTTTTTATGCAATATTCCTTAATGTGCATAAAAATAGGTATGGAAACACTGCGTTATTAGCTTCATATTATTTTTTTTCATATTATTTCATAGAGATTTTTTGAGCTAAATGATTTGCTTAGCAATATCTAATGATAGATCAGAACAAATTAATGTTTTTCGTTTTTTCGTTCTCAATATTAAATTCGCTCGTGATCATGTGCACAATGCCTGTGTCAAAGGATCCAGTAAACGAATGAGTTCAAATAGTTCAAAACTGCTTTTTTTTTGGGAGGAGGAGGAAGCGTATACCCACTTCTCCAGGCACCACTACACCACTGGCAACGGCCACAGGTTCGAACTGATAAAGTCAAAAACTTGAATGCAATGTCGGTCAGTCTGGATGAAAGCGTCTGCCACATGCATGAATGTCAGTTCAGTGAAAAGTCATTCTGATAACGGAAATGATTTCAGCTGGCATCTGTCCGTCGGTCCGTCTGAGCATCGAAACGCTTCGCCGTTCTGTTGATAATTGTTCATTTCACATCAAAGCCGTGTGAACCTGGAGGAGAAAAACCTCTCTGAATCGCTCCTGATCGTCCGCCTTCAAAAGCCAAAGAATGAAAGACTGCGCACAATGCGTCTCTCATGCATATTGCAGCTCGCTCTCTCTCCCACGCCGCTCCGGCGTGACAGCTCTCTTCCAGTCTCCATCTGTTAGACAATGGCTCTGTCTCTGCGCTCATGATGGAGGCGCTTCATCAGGCCAGCATATGCACACAACATTTATAAATAATACCTGTCGTTTATTGCTCGAGCGGCCCATACGGGTGGAAACATCAGCGCCTCGTCCACCTGTCTGGATCCCACAGCTGCGCGAGACAGAAACCGCAACGCGTGGAGAAGAAATTAAGCAAACTTCATCAGAGAGGAATCAGACGGCAGGCTGTCAAAGCAAAGCATCTGCTTGCTTTTTGCTCCTAATCACTGCCAAACAGAGAGTAAGGAACTTTGTCTCTGCCACTGAATTAAAATGTAATTGTGGCTTTTTATCTCACAATTCTGACTATTTTTCTCAGACTGGTGTGAAAGAAACTTGCAATTATGAGTTTCAAAGTCAGGGAACCCCTTGCAGAATTTGTGAAAATGTGAATTATTTTAACAAAATAAGAGAGATCTTGCATGTCATGCATGAAAATGCATGTTATTTTTTATTTCACACTGACCTGAGTAAGATATTTGACATAAAAGATGTTCACATATAGACCAAAAAATAGCTGAAATTATTTAAATAACCCGTTGCAAAAGTTTGGTTCTTAATACTTTATTTGTTACCTGGATGATCTACCACTGTTTTATACATTTTATATATATATTTTTTTTTTTTTTCATTTAGTACTGCCCTTCCGAAGAATCAGAATCTTTGAAAATATGAATAATTTTAACAAAATAAGAGAGATCTTAGAAAATGCATGTTATTTTTTATTTCACACTGACCTGAGTAAGATATTTGACATAAAAGATGTTCACATATAGACTAAAAAAATAGCTGAAATTATTCTTAATACTTTTCTTAATACTTTATTTGTTACCTGGATGATCTGCCTCTGTTTTTCTGTTTTAGATATTAAAAACTATTAAAAAAGGTTCAAACATTTACTGATGCTCCAGAAGGAAACACAATGCATTAAGAGCCAGGGGGTGAAAACTTTTGAAAATAATGAAGATGTCCAAATTTTTCTTATTTTGTTGAAATATATATATATATATATATATTTTTTTTTTTTTTTTTTTCATTTAGTACTGCCCTTCCGAAGAATCAGAATCTTTGAAAATATGAATAATTTTAACAAAATAAGAGAGATCTTACAAAATGCATGCTATTTTTTATTTAGTACTGACCTGAGTAAGATATTTGACATAAAAGATGTTCACATATAGACCAAAAAAATAGCTGAAATTATTTAAATAACCCCTTGCAAAAGTTTGTGAACCCTTGGTTCTTAATACTTTATTTGTTACCTGGATGATCTACCTCTGTTTTTCTGTTTTAGATATTAAAAACTATTAAAAAAGGTTCAAACATTCACTGATGCTCCAGAAGGAAACACAATGCATTAAGAGCCAGGGGGTGAAAACTTTTGAAAAGAATGAAGATGTCCAAATTTTTCTTATTTTGTTTATATATATATATATATATATTATTTTATTTAATTTTATTTTTTTATTTATTTATTTTTTATTTTTTTCATGGATGTATGGTTTGTTAGGATAGGGCAATATTTGGCTGATATACAACGATTTGAAAATCAAAATGTTGAGAAAATTGCCTTTAAAGTTCTTAGCAATGCATATTACCAATTAAAAATTAAGTTTTTGATATATTTACAGTAGGGAATTTGCAAAATATCTTCACGGAACATGATCTTTACTTAATAATGATAATAATTTTGACCCATACAATGTATTTTTGGCTATTGCTACAAATAAACCCATGCAACATAAGACTGGTTTTGTTGTCCAGGGTCACATACAGACCAAAAAATAGCTGAAATTATTCAAATAACCCCTTGCAAAAGTTTGTGATACTGTGTTTGTTACCTGATTGATCTACCAGTGTTTTTTTTTGTTTTGTGATAGTTGTTCATGAGTCCATTGTTTGTTCTGAACAGTCAAACTGAGCACCGTTCTGCAGAATAATCCTTGAGGTCCTGCAGATTCGTCAGTTTCCCAGCATCTTTTGCATATTAGAACCCTTCCTAGCATTGACTATGTTTTTGAGATCCATCTTTTCACACTGAGGACAACTGAGAGACTCATATGCAACTATTACAGAAGGTTCAAACACTCACTGATGCTCCAGAAGGAAAAAACATGCATTAAGAGCCAAGATTTTTTTTTTTTTTTTTTCACATGCGTGGTTCCACACATTTTGCATGTTTTTATGTTTAGGCTATTTTTCAGCACCATTTTATTCCCTTCCCGGCATGTATCACTTTAAGTCAAATGCAGACTGAATGATGAACTTGATTACAAACAGAAAATCCTTCAGAGCGTTTAACCCCTGAAATCATAAAAAAACAAAAATGAATTTCTGTAGCAACAGTACAGAAAAATATCAAAGTGCATTTAATGGGTAAATACAAAAAAATAACCAAAACAGTGTGTTTTGTACTAAAAACGTCTTTAAGTAAGTAAATAAAGCTTGCAAATGGATGGATCTGTTCATTAAAGGTAATGGAAATTCAGATTTTTAGTCAACGAAAGTCAGTTGCCAATTTACCATGATCTTCAGATTGCAAAAGTTTTCACCCCCGGCTCTTAATGCATGTTTTTTCCTTCTGGAGCATCAGTGAGTGTTTGAACCTTCTGTAATAGTTGCATATGAGTCTCTCAGTTGTCCTCAGTGTGAAAAGATGGATCTCAAAATCATACAGTCATTGCTGGAAAGGGTTCAAATATGCAAAAGATGCTGGGAAACTGAAGAATCTGCAGGATCTGGAGGATTTTTCTGAAGAATTGTTCAGAACAAACAAGGGACTCATGAACAAACACCACTAAACAAAAACAAAAAAACACTGGTAGATCATCCAGGCTAAAAAATACAGTATTAAGAACCAAGGTTTCCCAAACTGAGGGGGTTATTTTAATAATTTCAGCATTTTTTTTTATTTTATTTTTTTGTAAACATCAGGACAGTACTACATAAAAATAACATGCATTTTGTATAATCTCTTTCTTATTTTGTTAATACTACTCTTATCTTACTTATTTTGTCTTCTGGGAAACATGCAAGTATCTTCTGTAGCTTCTGAAGGGCAGTACTAAATGAAAAAAAATATGATATTTAGGCAAAATGAGCAAAATGTACACATCTCCATTCTGTTCAAAAGTTTTCACCCCCGGCTCTTAATGCATGTTTTTTCCTTCTGGAGCATCAGTGAGTGTTTGAACCTTCTGTAATAGTTGCATATGAGTCTCTCAGTTGTCCTCAGTGTGAAAAGATGGATCTCAAAATCATACAGTCATTGCTGGAAAGGGTTCAAATACACAAAAATGCTGAAAAAAAACAAAGAATTTGTGGGAGCTGAAGGATTTTTCTGAAGAACAGCAGACAGTTTAACTGTTCAGGACAAACAAGAGACTCATGAACAACTATCACTAAACAAAAAACACAGCTGTGGATCATTCAGGAACAACACAGTATTAAGCATCAAGGGGATGTAAACTTTTGAACAGCGTCATTTTTATAAATTCAACTATTGTTTTCTCTTGTGGACTATAAATGTCTTTTATGTGAAATATCTTACTCAGGTCAGTACTAAATAAAAAAGAACATGCATTTTATATGATCCCTCTTATTTTGCTAAAAGAATTAACATTTTGCAGATTCTGCAAGGGGGATGTAAACTTTTGAGCACAACTGTATTCACATCTTGACAGATTCTGCAAGGGGTTCCCAAACTTTTGCATAAAACTGTAATGACTTTGTTTCTTGCATTATGCAAGATTATATTATTTGCGAGGAAAACAGTCAGTATTGTGAGAGAAAAAGTTGCAATTACCCTTTTATTCCTATTCAGTGTTTAAACAGGCTTCTGTAAGAGAGAGATATAGGTGAAAGTTTCTGAAAGTCTGTCAGTGATGTTAGTCTGGTTGTATATTTGTAAAGCGTCTCCACAAAACACGAGTGGTTTCCTGGATTTCCTCCATCCTCCCCGGTTGAGGACAGTCTCGGCTGTGTGTGATTCACTCTGTGATGGACGCTCGGGGCGTTTGCTGTTTGTAGTGTGATTTGAGTAATGTTTCTCTGACAGACGTGATTCTGCTTCTGAGAAATTGAATTCTGTTGTGTTCTCTATAAGCGCAAACTAGATTTGCTGTAGCTTCCTGGAAGTGGCAAGTGTCAGGATTATATCACTGTGTGTGTGTTTCATATGGACGTTTGTCTTCAGGGGCTATTTTCTTATTTTCTAACATTAAAAGTTGGGGAAGTTTTGTACTTTAAAAATACCTCTTGAATGTTCTCAAGGCTAAACACGTAGACTTTGCATTCTTGTAAATAACCTTCCTATAAATCTAAAAATCATCATTGAAGTTGTCTCGTCTTAAATCCCCAAATGTAAGATGTTTAATGAAATAATTGGTTTGTTTCATATATTGAGTGTTATTCATTATTTAATATTTAATAAATTGATTGACCCTTTGCAAAAAATGCTGTTCAAGCTGTTACTAATTACTTAGTATAGTAGTATTACTTAGTTTTCCAAGCACATTTTACCAATTCCAAAGTACATCAATCTTAATAACTACTATTAATTGTGTATTTAATTATTTATGAGTTAATTATTATTAGGCATGTTTTCTTTTACAGTTAAAATGAGCCAAAAATGCCCATGCAATTAATGCAATACTTATGCAATACTACAATTTGCAAAGAAAGGATGCATATTAACTGCAAAAAAAAAAAAAAAAAAAAAAAAAAAAAAAATTAAGATTTAAGGTGAAGAATTTCTAGGGAAAAAATAAAATATTTAAGAACTTCTCATGAATTTTTCACAAATTGCACATTCTTATGAATTTATTGTAACTCTTTTTTTCTTCTTTTCTTTTTTTTTATAAAATTAGCTGGAAATTAAAATAAATAAATTAATTAATTAATTAATTAATTAATTAATTAATTCAACCTAAGTAAGTTCATCAGTTTAAACTAAATAGAAATGAGAAATGTTGTTTTGGCATCAAGCTGAAACTAAAATGTTTCAAGTTTTTTTTTTTTTTTTGATATTTGAATTCAGTTAATGTTTATTTTATTAAAAGTGATGAATATATTTTTTAATGGTTTTAGTTTTAGTTAGCTTTCTTTTTTTATTTTATTTGTGAATAAAAAACATTTGTATTTTTATTTTTTTTTTACATTTGGTTTTCATTTAAATTATTTCTATATAGGTTTTATATTTTTTTAAATTTTAGTTTAACTGTTGTAGTATACCAAGTTAAATATAGATGAAAACGTTGGAAACTAGCTACAATAAAATAAGTTTTACATTTTGTCCAGTATTTTTATTTTAAGTAACGTAACGTAACGTAATGATATATATATATATATATATATATATATATAATTTTTATTTTTAAATATTTTATATTTTTGGTTTTCATTTAAATTTGCTTAATTTAAAATTTTATTATTGTTTATCATGGTTTCAATTATTTTTATTTACTAGTTATCTTAGTTCATCAGTTCAAATTAAATTTTATATTATTATTATTATTATTTATTATGTAATTATATTTTATATTTTATAAAATATTTAAAATTGTATAAATATTTTATATTTTTGGTTTTCATTTAAATTTGCTTAATTTCTTAGCAATTGTATTATGGTTTCATTCCTTTTTATTTACTAGTTATCTTAGTTCATCAGTTTAAATTAAATAAAAATGAGGAAATGCTGCATTGGCAAAAAAAAAATCTTTTTTTTTTAGATATTTTATTTCAGGTAATTTGTTTTATTTCAACTGAAAAAGTAATGAAAAAGTGTTTTTTTTTTTTTTTTAAGGTTTTAGTTTTAGTTAACTATAATAAGCCTTTATATACAATATTGCCATACCAAAGCATTTTATTTTATTTTTTGAACAAGAAACATTTCATTAATTATTAATATTACAGAATATTACACAAGATATTTGTGAATGCAGCCCCGGAAGTGAAGTAAATGTGACAAAATGTAATAAAGTGATGACGTTCTGGGTCATCTAATCTGTAATAATTATCTTTAGTCAATTCTCTGTAGTACTTGTGTTGAGTGTGATGTGATCAAACTTTTATAACTAAGTTTTACAGTTTGTTTGCGCATCATGGCCATTTTCTTTAGAAAATATAACAAAAAGGTATTAAAATGAGCTTGATACAAGAGCATTAGATGTTCTGTCCTTGTTTAGATAAGTGTGTGTGTGTGTTTGAAGGTTTGGTGTTCTTGAAGGACAGTAGCTCTTTTGTAAGTCAGTGTTGAACACTGAAGTATGTGAAGTAGGGAAGGACGGTTTGACATTGACGGCTCCATCTCAGCACACAGTGTTTGTGTGTGTATATATAATTATTTTTTTGAAGCAGGGAGGATTTTCTCTTTCTCTCAGAAGAAGCTTTCATGTGTCTCTCCTGAACGCACTGAGCTTTGAAGAGTCTCTGTAAGTCAGAGGAGCTTCTGCTGCAGGCTGGGAAATGAAGAGGGCTTCCTCCTCCTCACAGGAAGCACAGAGTCTCTTTAAGCCTTTAAAATGTCACGTCTGCACAAAGTTGTAATTACTGTATCCATTTACCCGCTCTGAGTCACGAAGCAGCAGGAGAACGGCTTTGTCACATAAACACACACACAACCTCTCAGTAAAACACTACGAACACCTCCATCACTCACTAATGCCTCAGCAATGTGCGTTTCATTATCAGTTTTTAAGTACTTTATGGGCACGATTGTATTTGCCATTTATATTTTTTTCATACATTTTTTGCTTTTTGGTTTTCATTTCAATTTTACTTAATGTTATAGTCTTTTTATTGTGGTTTTGTCACTTTTATCATTTTATTTTAAAATATGCCTATATAATTTTTATTTTATTTTTATTTTATTTTAGTTTGTCGGTGTAAACTAAAAAGTTGCCGTTGTTGTTTTAGATATTTATATTAGATATTTTATTTCAGGCAATGTTTATTTTAATATAAAGTATTTTTTTAAAGGTTTTAATTTTAGTTAACTATAATTTTTTAGTTTTTAATTTTTTAATTATTCATTTTACATTTAGTTAAAGTTTTAGTAATTTTGCTGCTTTTGTCACTTTTTTTTTTAATACAGTATTCTGTTTTTTATTATTTTATTATTTATTTATTTTATTTTAGTACATCACCTTCAATGAAAATTAAAAACGTTGGCAACTAGCTGCAGTAAAATAAGTTTTCATATTTTGTTTCGGTTGACATTTATTTTTTATTTCAATTAACGGAAAATAAATATTCATTCAATTAATAACAAATAGCAATAAAAATAGTATTAAATATTATAATTCAACTGTAAATGTGTTTAGATTTTTGGCTTCAATTTCACTTAAAATTATAGTAATTTTATTGTGATTTTGTCACTTTTATTATGTTTTTTTTTTAAATATGTCTATATAATTTTTATTTCATTTTTAGTTTATTTTAATTTATTTTAATTTTAGTTAACTATAATAAAGTTTTTAATTTTTTTATTTTTATTTTAATTGTTTAATTATTCATTTTATATTTAGTTAAAGTTTTAGTAATTTTGCTGCTTTTGTCACTTTTTTGTATTTTTTTTTTAATACAGTATTCTGTTTTTTTATTATTTTATTATTTATTTATTTTATTTTAGTACATCACCTTCAATGAAAATTAAAAACGTTGGCAACTAGCTGCAGTAAAATAAGTTTTCATATTTTGTTTCAGTTTACATTTATTTTTTATTTCAATTAACGAAAAATAAATATTCATTCAATTAATAACAAATAGCAATAAAAATAGTATTAAATATTATAATTCAACTGTAAATGTGTTTAGATTTTTGGCTTCAGTTTCACTTAAAATTATAGTAATTTTATTGTGATTTTGTCACTTCTATTATGTTTTTTTTTTTAAAATATGTCTATATAATTTTTATTTCATTTTTAGTTTATTTTAGTTTGTCAGTGTAAACTAAAAAGTTGCCGTTGTTGTTTTAGATATTTATATTAGATATTTTATTTCAGGTAATGTTTATTTTAATATATATTGTATTTTTTTTAAAGGTTTTAATTTTAGTTAACTATAATAAAGTTTTTAATTTTTTTTATTTTTATTTAAATTTTTTAATTATTCATTTTACATTTAGTTAAAGTTTTAGTAATTTTGCTGCTTTTGTCACTTTTTTGTATTTTTTTTAAATACAGTATTCAGTTTTTTATTATTTTATTATTTATTTATTTTATTTTAGTACATCACCTTCAATGAAAATTAAAACTACTGCCAACTAGCTGCAGTAAAATAAGTTTTCATATTTTGTTTCAGTTGACATTTATTTTTTATTTAAATTAACGAAAAATAAATATACATTCAGTTAATAACAAATAGCAATAAAAATAGTATTAAATATTATAATTCAACTGTAAATGTGCTTAGATTTTTGGCTTCAATTTTACTTAAAATTATAGTAATTTTGTAGTGATTTTGCCACTTTTATTATGTTATTTTAAAATATTTGTATATAATTTTCGTTTTCAGTTATTTTTGTTCATCAGTTTAAAGTTTTTTTTATGTTAGATATTTTATTTCAGGTAATGTTTATTTAATTTCAAGTATTTTTTTTTTTTTTTTGTAAGTATATATTTTTGGTTTTCATTTAAATGTTGCTTAAAATTGTAGTAATTTTCTTGTATTATTAAATAGAAATGAGAAATGTTGTGTTGGCAGCTAGCTGAAATTAAAATATGTTTCAAGATATTTTTTTTATATTTTAATTCAGTCAATGTTTATTTTATTAAAAGTAATGAATTTATTTATTTATTTATTTTTGGATAGTTTTAGTTTTAGTTAACTATAAACGTTTTACATACAATATCGCCATACCATGCACAAAACAAGTTTTTTTTTTTCTTTTTACATTTTCTTTTATTTTTTAACAATACATTACATACAATAACATTTGTAATTATTTTATATTTTTTTGTTTTATTTATTTTTTATTTTAGTTTTAGTTATTATAGTAAACCAAATTAAATGATAATGAAAAACGTTGGCAACTAGCTGCAATAAAATAAGCTTTACATTTATTTGTATTATATATTATATTTTTTGTTTTCATTTAAATTTTTTTGTAATTTCATTATTATTTATTTTTATTTTATCTTAGTTCATCAGTTTAAACTAAATAAAAATGAGAAATGCTGTGTTGGCAAAAATCTTTATTTTCAGATATTTATATGAGATATTTTATTTATTTCAGGTAATGTTTATTTTATTTCAAATAATAAAATTTTTTTTTTTTTTTTTTTAGTTTTAGCTAACTATAATATCCCTTAATATACAATATTGCCATACCATGTACAAAACAGTTTTTTTCTATTTTTCTACTTTATTTTATTTTTAAACAAGAAACATTTTTTAATTATTAATTTTACATTTAAAGTGTTAGCAATTTTGCTGCTTTTGTCAAAATAAAATTTGTTTAAATATAGTATTCTGTTTTTTATTTCCCTTTTAGTTTGAGTGATTTTAGTACACCACATTAAATAAAAAAAAAGAAAAATGTTGCAACTAGCTGCAATAAAATAAGTTATAACATTGGGAACAACTTTGGACCCCTTTGACTTTCATTGTGGACAAAGAGATGTCTTAAAATATCTGCTTTTGTGTTACATTTTAGGGTGAAATCCTCCTTCCTTGTCTATTTCCCTGTGAGTTCAGGCGTTACTCAAGGCATTCATCTCTTTATTTTCTCCTTGATCTCTTCACGTTGAGACACTTGATCTCGTCCAGCGTGTCTTTCGCAGAGGACGCTCGTCTCCGCTCTGCTGGAACTTTCCTCAACTTCGCAGCTCAGGAAACTTGTGAAGTTCATTCGGGACGTTCCTTATGAAGGCACCTTGTGAAATAAGGCCAGCGGTGAGGCGTTGACTGCGGGACATTGAAGAGAAATACTCTGAGGAGCGAACGAAAGTGTGTGTGTGTGTGTGTGTGTGTGTGTGTGTGTGTGTGTGTCGCCTCGAGTCGCTCGTGAAGCGCAGACAAGTGCTCAGTTCTATCTGGGACACTGCGAAATTTTTGACGAAATGTTGTACTCCCTCTGTTTTCCTCTTTATGTATTCCTCTCTCTGCGTCCCTTGTCTCATTTGTCATCATGGCCTGATTATTTCAGCCTCTCGGACTCTTTCCAGTCTGCTAACCTTCCTCCTCGTGCTCCTGCTGTGGTGTGGGAGCGAATAAAGGCCGTCTCTCCCCTCGGTCCGGCTCTTTGTAACATGCTGCAGTTTTAACCCACTTGACAACTATTGTCTTGCAGAGGCTTTTAAGACATCCGTCTCTGTGTGAAACTTAAAGGAATAGTTCAGCTAATGTGCTCAGGTGAGTTTTCTTCATCAGTTTTGTAGAAATGTGTCATTCCATCACTGTCTCACTGCAGTGAATGGGTGCCGTCAGAATGAGAGTCCAAACAGCTGATAAAAACATCACAATAATCCACAAGTAATCCACACCACTCCAGTCCATCAGTTAACATCTTGAGAAGACAAAATATTTTATTTTAGAGCTGTTTTGGCTTGATCTGTGCAGATTTCTCTCATGATTCAGACCACTTTTTCACAGGAGGAAGTGTTATTGTGGATTATGGACTCGTATTTTAGTTAAAAATGTCTTAATGATGGATTTGTTTCAGCTTTTGTCTTCTCAAGATGTTAACTGATGGACTGGAGTGGTGTGGATTACTTGTGGATTATTGTGATGTTTTTATCAGCTGTTTGGACTCTCATTCTGACGGCACCCATTCACTCAATGTTCTCACTTTCAGATCTTCCAAGATATAGATGAGTTTGTTTCTTCATCAGAATTGTAGAAATATATAATTCCATCACTGTTTCACCAGTGGATCCTCTGTAGTGAATGGGTGCCGTCAGAATGAGAATCCAAACAGCTGAGAAAAACATCACAATAATCCACACCACTCCAGTCCATCAGTTAACATCTTGAGAAGACAAATGTTAAAATTTAGAGCTGTTTTGTCTTGTAAACGGTGCTTGATCTGTGCAGATTTCTCTCCTGATTCAGACCAGACCACTTTTTCACTGGAGGAAGCGTTATTATGGATTATGGACTTTATGGTTTTAAATAAAAACATCTTAATGACGGATTTGTTTCAGCTTTTGTCTTCTCAAGATGTTAACTGATGGACTGGACATTACTTGTGGATTACTGTGATGTTTGGACATTCTGACGGCACCCATTCACTACAGAGGATCCATTGGTGAGACAGTGATGGAATGACTCATTTATACAAATCTGATGAAGAAATAATCTCATCTATATCTTGGATAATCTGAAAGTGAGTACATTTGAGTGAATGGGTGCCGTCAGAATGAGAGACCAAACAGCTGATAAAAACATCACAATAATCCACAGCACTCCAGTCCATCAGTTATCATCTTGAGAAGACAAAATATTTTATTTTAGAGCTGTTTTGGTTTGATCTGTGCAGATTTCTCTCATGATTCAGCTGAAACAAATCCATCATTAATATGTTTTTAACTAAAACTAAAGTCCATAATCCATAATAATGCTTCCTCCAGTGAAAAATTCCATCTGCTGTTGTCTCTCAAATCAAAATCCAGTCACATATTTGTTTAGAGCTGTTTTGCTTGTAAACGATGCTTGATGTGTGCAGATTTCTCTCGTGTTTCAGACCAGAGGAAGTGTTATTATGGATTATGGACTTGTATTTTATTTAAAAACATCTTAATGATGGATTTGTTTCTTACAAATATGCAGCTTTTCACTTCAAAAAACGTTAACTGACTGGTTTTGACCATTTAGATTGAAATGCATTGCAAAATATCTACATTTTATTTTATTTGTAAAGGAAATGCTTATTTTTAAATATTAATTGTAATTATTTTAGTACAAGTTACAAGTAAAAATGAGAAATGTTGCTTTGATAAGTAGCTGAAATAAAATAATTATAGATTTTACATTTCTGAATAAAATATTTAAATTATTAATATTTGAAATTTTGTGAAATTTGTAGTAGTTTTTGTCATTCTTACTACTGTTTTCTTAATGTCTATATAGTTTTAAATTTTTATTTTAGTTTGTGTTAATACGTTAAGCTAAACTAAATGAAAATGAGAACTTCATTAGCTGAAATAAAACAAACAGATGTTTTTTGATGTTTTATTCAATTACTGAATAAAATAATTACATTTTTATTTTCTATTATTATAATTTCAGTAAAATTGTAGTAATTTTTGTAAACAGTGCTTGGTCTGTGCAGATTTCTTTCCTGATTCAGACCAGACCTTTTTTTTCACTGTTATTATGGATTATGGACTCTGATTTTATTTAAAAACATCTTAATAACAGATTTGTTTCTTACAAACATGCAGCTTTTTCAACTTCAAAAGACGTTAAGTGACTGGTTTTGACCATTTAGATTGAAATGTATTGCAAAATATATCGCATGGTAAGGATCTGTTTTCATGTGGTTTCTGCTTTTCACAAAACTGGTTTGGGTCGGATTTGCTGATTGCTAAAAAAAAATCGAGTTTTGTCTAATCAGAGCCCTGCGCTCAAAGAAAATAGGGCACAGTGTACTGTTCTTAAGATGAAGGAATTTTCCACACTGATTTTTCACAGGTGTTTTACCCATATTTCAAAGTTGCATTGCATTTTGTTTTAGAAAAGTTAAAGGAAATGTCTGTAAATGTAAATGTAAAAAGCAGATAATGTCCTGGCAGAAAATGAGCAGTACCTTCACTGTTTTTCCACAGCTTTCTATTTCCTGCTTAAAAAAAGGCTTAATTCATCCAGAAGTGATCATTCTGTCATCATTTGCTCTCCTAGTGTCTTCTTTAGCAGCACAACAGAAGCTATTTTGAGAAATGCACTCTTTATAAAGGTTCTTTATTGGCGTCGATGGTTCCATGAAGAACCTTGAACATCCACGGAACCTTTCAAATGAAGAAAAGGTTCTTTATTTAGGGTTCGGCTCATGGAATTTCTGGAATATAATGGAATTTTAAAAGGTCTATTTCAGACATTGAAAGTCAGGGAATTTAATTTTTTTTTTGGTCCAAGTCATGGAATATCAGGGCTTTTTGTTTTCCATTTTTGTTTTTAAATCGCATTGTTTTACACGTTTTGCCCATTTTTATGGTTAGGCTATTTTTCAGTGCCATTTTATTCCCTTCCTGCTCTTCATCTGGCAATCACTACAGTCAAATGCAGTCACCAGGCTGAACCTGATAACTAAGGCAAACATGCCAGGAAAATGTACATTTCAAAAGCTTTGGCTACAAAATAACCACTTCAAAGACTGGGTGTGAAAAGTAGATGACAGAAAAGCAAAAATTAAATAGTTCAGAAAGTCCACTTTCCAGCACTAAATTTTAAAAAAAAGTTATTGCAACTTGTTATCTCACAATTCTGACTTATTTTCTCACAAATGCGTGATACAAACTCGCAATTCTGGCTTTTTTTCTCCAAATCGGGAGATATAAACTCGCAATTGCGAGTTATAAAGTCAGAATTGCATGATATAAATGTACAATTCAAGAAAAAAATCTTAATTGTGAGATAAAAAGTCACAATTGCGAGTTATAAAGTCAGAATTGCATGTTATAAACTCGCAATTGCGAGAAAAAAGTCTGAATTATGAGATAAAAAGTGGCAATTGCGAGTTATAAAGTCAGAATTTTGAGATGTAAACTCGCAATTCTGAGAAATAAAGTCAGAATTGATAGATAAAAAGTCGCAATTGTGAGTTATAAAGTTAGAATTCTGAGGAATTCTGAGGAAAAAAGCCAGAATTACAACATACAAACTCGCAATTGCAAGAAAAAAAAAGTCAGAATTGCGAGTTTTATCTTTATCTTTTTTTTGTTTAGTGGCAGAAACTGACTTCCGTAGTTTTGTACTAAAAATGTAAACAAGTGAATAAAGCTTGCAAATGGTTGGATCCGTTCATTATGGGTCATGGAAATTCAGCTTTTTAGTCAGTGAAAGGAAAAGTCAGGGAATTTGACATTTGGCTTTGAGTGGGAACCCAGTTTATAGTCAAAAAAGGTTCTTTAGATTGTTTTAAATGTTCTTCAAAATGGATCTTTTAAGAACTGTTCACTGAAAGGTTTTTTGGGGAGCCAAAAATGGTTCTTCTATGGCAGTGATTCTCAAAGTGTGGTATTTGGTACTCAGGCTCCCTCTAGAAATCACTAAATTAAATATAAATTAATGTTAAAACGCATACAATATAATTTAAGTGTTCTATGGCATCCCTGCAAAAACACCATTTTGGACCTGTATTTTTAAGAGTTTGTCTGAGGTTTTTGTGCCCATCATTCTTCGTAATATCTTCTTTTCCAGAAGTCAGTCCGTCGTGTGGGTTTTGAGGGCGAATCTGTGATTTGTGTGTGAAACGCTCTCTTTAATCGGATTGATCTGCGCTTCTCAGACATTAAAGATGTCCAGCTGTGAGTCTCAGAGCGGCTCCTGACATCCTCATGCGTCCGTCGTCTCTGCGCTGACCCTGTGATCTTTAATATGAGCCGTCTGACTGAATGCGATGCTGTCTTTGTCAGAGTGAATGGAGAGCGGCGAGATCTATAATAGATGTGGTGATGATTGGCTCTCAGACCTGCGGCCTCTTACAGACGGGAAATGAGCTCTGAAGTGCTCTGATAGGAGACTCTCTCTCTCTCACACACACACACAGCATCTCATGAGTATATAATGAGAACGAGGGACACTCACAAATATTCAGTGTGAAGTGGAAACTTCATTCCTGTGATCAGCAGCTGAGCCGAACCAGTTATTTTAGTAGCGCTCACATACTATCGTACATCGAGTTAAACTACACAGAAACAAGCTCTTCTGTACATTTTCTTTTATTTCTGAATAAAATATTTATTTTTAAAATATTTTGATTATAGTACAAGTTAAAATGAGAAATGTTGTGTTGATATGTGGCTGAAATCAAATAATTAGAGATTTTGGATTTATTTTCTGAATAAAATATTAAAATTATTAATATTTGAAATCTAATTTGTCCAGTTTTTAATTTTTATTTTAGTTTGTGTTAAACTAAAAGAAAATGAAAAATCCAATAGCTGAAATAAAACAAATTGATTTCTGAATAAAGTAATTCCTTTTTTTTTAATTTCAGTAAAATTTTAGTAATTTTATTGTCATTAATAATTTTTTTATATGTTGGTATTTTGGAACATTTTGATTAGATTTAAGTTAACATTTATTTAACATTTGTATTGGTTTTAGTTTAGTTTTAGCAGTTTTGTTGTCATTGTTAGTTCTTATTATTAGTTTGCGAATCATTTGATCCAGTTCAGGATTTCGATGCCCGTTTGCAAATCATTTGATTCAGATTGGGACTTCGATACCTGTTTGTGAATCATATGATTCAGATCAGGACTTCAATGCACATTGGCGAATCATTTAATTCAGATCAAGACTTTGATGCCCGTTCATGAATCATTTGATTCAGTTCAGGGCTTTAATGTGCGTTCACAAATCATTTGATTCATTTAGAGACTTCAGTGCTGGGTCGCGAATCATTTGATTCAGTTCGGGGCTTTCGATGTACATTAGCGAATCATTTGATTCAGATTGGGACTTCGATACCTGTTTGTGAATCATATGATTCAGATCAGGACTTCAATGCACATTGGCGAATCATTTAATTCAGATCAAGACTTCGATGCCTGTTCACAAATCATTTGATTCAGTTCAGGGCTTTAATGTGCGTTCACAAATCATTTGATTTATTTAGAGACTTCAGTGCTGGGTCGCAAATCATTTGATTCAGTTCGGGGCTTTCGATGTACATTAGCGAATCATTTGATTTAGATTGGGCCTTCGATGCGCGTTCATGAATCATTTGATTTAGATCGCCATATATATATTTATTTCAGTATGATTTTAGTCATTTTGTTGTCATTATTAATTCTTAATTTATTTAGTTTTTTTATATTTTGGAATAGCCTTTTTTATGTTAAGTTTTGGTTATAAACCTGTGCTTCTCTGACAGAAGTGTATGTGTTGAGCAATAGTTGATTATCAGCATCAGTGCGTGTGATGGACGTCCCGCTTTGACAATAACATCTGCATAAAGATGACTGACAGCTGATGTAGACTGTGATAACACTTCAATTAAAAGTCCAAATCAGATAATCTCTACAACTTTAATTAATAAACCTCAATCTGTGAAAGACAACAGAAGAGCTGCTGATGGTGATGATATCTCACACACATCTACAGACCTCAGAAATACAGACTCCAGTTCAGCAGTAGGGGTTTTGCATGTTAAATGTGAGCATGATGTCACTTCCTGTTTGTTGTGACCTCTGACCTGTGACCCTGTGCTCCAGGTACTCGTTCCAGGACGAGGAGGACATGTTCATGGTGGTGGATCTGCTGCTGGGAGGAGATCTGCGCTATCATCTGCAGCAGAACGTTCAGTTCACCGAGGACGCGGTCAAGCTCTACCTGTGCGAGATGACGCTGGCGCTCGACTACCTGCAGAGCCAACACATCATACACAGGTGTGTGTCCGCGTTAACAACATCAGCAACACTCTAGCTAGTGTGTCTTCTCTTGGTTTAACTCTAGAACCCATCACCAGCCTCCAGTGATGGACCTGTTTACCACAATCACAGACTGGACTCAACATGAGCAACAAGATTGAGAAGCATTGAGAAAACTGAACTGCAATGCTCAAACTATTTCAAATATAGTAATTTAAGCTACAAACTCAGTCATTCAATTCAAGTGATTCACCAGTAAACACCAGTAGAAGACCCTTTTATTTTCCAATTTCGACATCGCTTGTAAAGAATTAAAAAAAAAAAACGATACATAGTAATGGATGAAACGGAGCCTTTCGAAACTCAGAATCAGTTAAACTATTAAGTCGCAAAATGATTCACTGTTTAGAAGTGTTCAAATTGGATCACGTATCAAGAATCATTTCATTTAGACCGGGACTTCAATGCACATTTGTAAAGTATTTGATTCAGTTTGTGGCTTCGATGCGCGTTCGCGAATCATTGGATTCAGATCGGGACTTTAAAGTTGGTTTGTGAATCGTTTGATTTAAATCTGGACTTCAAATCGCACATCATTAATCATTGGATTCAGTTCGAGACTTTGATGCGCGTTCGCAAAGCATTTGATTCAGTTTGGGGCTTTGATGCTCGTTTGCGAATCGTTGGATTCAGATCGAAACTTCGGAGTGGGTTCGCAAATCATTGGATTCAGATCAGGACTTTAAAGCTGGTCTGTAAATCGTTCGATTTAAATCTGGACTTCAAATCGCACATCATTAATCATTGGATTCAGATCGGAACTTCGATGGGCATTCGCAAAGCATTTGATTCAGTTCGGGGCTTTGATGCATGTTTGTGAATAGTGGGTTTCAGTTCGAGACTTTGATGCGCGTTTGCGAATCATTGAATTCAGATCGGGACTTCAAAGCTGGTTTGTGAATCATTTGATTTAAATCTGGACTTCAAGTCGCACATCATTAATCAATGGAATCAGATCGGAACTTCGATGCACATTCGCAAAGCATTTGATTCAGTTCGGGCTTTGATGCTCGTTTGTGAATCGTTGGATTCAGTTCGACACTTTGATGCGTGTTCGCGAATCATTGGATTCAGATCGGAACTTCGGAGCGGGTTCACAAATCGTTGGATTCAGATCAGGACTTCAAAGCTGGTTTGTGAATCATTTGATTTAAATCTGGACTTCAAATCGCACATCATTCATTATTTGATTCAGTTCGAGACTTTAATGCGCGTTCGTGAATCATTGGATTCAGATCAGGACTTCAAAGCTGGTTTGTGAATCATTTGATTTAAATCTGGACTTTAAATCGCACATCATTACTCATTGGATTCAGATCAGAACTTTGATGCGCGTTCGCAAAGCATTTGATTCAGTTTGGGGCTTTGATGTACGTTTGTGAATCATTGGATTCAATTTGAGACTTCGATGCACGTTCACAAATCATTGGATTTAGATCGGGACTTCAAAGCTGGTTTGTGAATCTGATTTAAATCTGGACTTAACATCGCACATCATTAATCATTGGATTCAGATCAGAACTATGATGCACATTCGCAAAGCATTTGATTCAGTTCGGGGCTTTGATGCGCGTTTGCGAATCGTTGGATTCAGTTTGAGACTTCAATGTGCGTTCGCAAATCATTGGATTCAGGTCGGGACTTTAAAGCTGGTTTGTGAATCATTTGATTTAAATCTGGACTTAACATTGCACATCATTAATCATTGGATTCAGATCAGGACTTCGATGCGCATTCGCAAATCATTTGATTTAGATCAGAATTTCGATGCGTATTTGTGAATCAGAGTCTCTGAGTCAGAGTCTTTTGAAATGATGATTCTCGAATCATTATTCAGATCGGAAAACTGGAGCGCAGAACATTAATCATTTGATTCAGTTTGCGACTGTTCATGTGCCTATCAATATCTAGCCACTACTAAATTGTTCCTAGCAGTAATTTTGCTCTGCTGTTGTGTCCCCACCACCTACACACTTGCTTTTAATGTATACAATTGTTTTAACGTTTATCATTTTTCCAATTTTTTAAATGTTACTGTTTAAGTTATTTATTTTATTTTTAGTATTTTAGATTATATTCATTTCCAATTTATACTGGACAGACAAAAAATTAACCCATTGTGAGTGGCATCCTTAATAGTGAAATTTATCTTTATAATTCACTTTATAGTGAAACAGCACTATGTGTGCTCATTTAGAAAGCTGTGTGTGTGTATGTGTGCACTTTCTGCTCACAGGGATTTGTTGTGTAATTGCATGTTTAGTTCTGCGGGCTCCTGAGGGAGACTAGGATCCTGTGCCAAATAAAATGTGTGCTTGTCTTGTTTTGGGCCCCATCACAAACGCTTTAGAACAGAACTGACAGGGAACGCAGTGGACTGGATCTCTCTCTCTGGCTGTGATCGTGTGTGTGTGTGTGTGTGTGTGTGTGTGTGTGTGTGTATGTATGTGTATTAGTCAGTCACATTGTTTTCTCTGCTGTGGATGTAGTTGTACATTTATGAAGGAGCGTTTCCTGTCTGTAGTATTATTTAGATGCGCTAAGTTGAGCAGAAGTGTTTCCTAGCAACAGTGTGTCGTGCCACGCTGCCACCGCGGTAAAATTAGTCAGAGTGGAGGATTCCTGAAACAGGAGGGTGAGTGGAGCATCTGGAAACATCTGACACATCCTGCTCTGGTTAAACACTGATCAGAGTTCAGAGCTCATGCTGCAGGGATAATGAGGTTTGTGCTCCAGATATCACTGATTCCTCAAATCACATGTCTGTAGAGCTGCTGCTGGTTCTATAAGATGAACCCTTTTGACAAACCACCTAGCAACCATCCATAACATCCTAAAAATGCCCTAGCAACAACCCACAATACCCTGACATTCCCATGACAACACACTAGAAACAACAGCTGCCTAGAAACCACCAGAACACCAATAGAAACGCCTTAGCAACAACCCACAATACCCTAATATTTCCATGGCAACACACTAGAAACAGTAGCTGCCTAGAAACCACCAGATCACAATAGAAACACCCTAGCAACAACCCACAATACCCTAACATTCCCATGGCAACACACTAGAAACAACAGCTGCCTAGAAACCACCAGAACACCAATAGAAATGCCCTAGCAACAACCCACAACACCCTAGCATTCCCGTGGCAACACTCTAGAAACAACAGCTGCCTAGAAACCACCAGAACACCAATAGAAACGCCTTAGCAACAACCCACAATACCCTAGAATTCCCATGGCAACACACTAGAAACAACAGCTGCCTAGAAACCACCAGAACACCAATAGAAACGCCCTAGCAACAACCCACAACACCCTAGCATTCCCGTGGCAACACTCTAGAAACAGTAGCTGCCTAGAAACCACCAGATCACAATAGAAACACCCTAGCAACAACCCACAACACCCTAACATTCCCATGGCAACACACTAGAAACAACAGCTGCCTAGAAACCACCAGAACACCAATAGAAATGCCCTAGCAACAACCCACAACACCCTAGCATTCCCGTGGCAACACTCTAGAAACAACAGCTGCCTAGAAACCACCAGAACACCAATAGAAACGCCCTAGCAACAACCCACAATACCCTAGCATTCCCATGACAACACACTAGAAACAACAGTTGCCTAGAAACCACCAGAACACCAATAGAAATGCCCTAGCAACAACCCACAACACCCTAGCATTCCCGTGGCAACACTCTAGAAACAACAGCTGCCTAGAAACCACCAGAACACTATAGAAACGCCCTAGCAACAACCCACAATACCCTAACATTCCCATGGCAACACACTAGAAACAACAGCTGCCTAGAAACCACCAGAACACCAATAGAAATGCCCTAGCAACAACCAACAACACCCTAGCATTCCCGTGGCAACACTCTAGAAACAACAGCTGCCTAGAAACCACCAGAACACTATAGAAACGCCCTAGCAACAACCCACAATACCCTAACATTCCCATGGCAACACACTAGAAACAACAGCTGCCTAGAAACCACCAGAACACCAATAGAAATGCCCTAGCAACAACCCACAACACCCTAGCATT
The DNA here is from genome assembly GCA_033026305.1 of Cirrhinus molitorella. NCBI lineage: Eukaryota > Metazoa > Chordata > Actinopteri > Cypriniformes > Cyprinidae > Cirrhinus > Cirrhinus molitorella. The sequence continues at coordinate 987,128 of CM065126.1, read as the reverse complement.
CCCGTGGCAACACTCTAGAAACAACAGCTGCCTAGAAACCACAGAACACCATAGAAACACCCTAGCAACAGCCCATAATACACTAGCAATCTCAAAGGAACACACTAGAAACCAGCCAGAACAACATAGAAACACTCTAGCAACACCCTGATAACACTTTGAGCAACACCTTACAAATGACCCAGAAAACCTTAGCAACAGCCTAACAACCACCAGAACAGCCTAGAAACAAACCTAGAAACATTTAAACACCATACTTATGCAGTCGCACAGCAACTCACAGGTTCATAGCACTGCATTCAAAACTACTTGAAACACCTTGGTAAAAACCCTCAGATCACCCTAGGAACAGTATACCAACACCCTGGCAACCTGGCAATGATGCACAGCACTCCCAGTTGATTCAGACAGATTCAGATCAGCTATAAAAGTGTCTCTATGTGATGGAGTTTCCTCTTTAAGGATGCAGTAGATTGTCTTGAAGAATGTGATGTGTTGTGATCATGTCACTGCTCTCTCTCTGTGTGTGTGTGTGTGTGTGTGTGTGTGTGTGTGTGTGTGTGTGTGTGTGTGTGTGTCACAGCTCTGTGTGAATTAATCTCATCATGCTCTCTGGAATCATGATGACAGCAGGGGAACGGCTCGCTGTTAATTAGCTGTGAGGGAACCAGAATGCGGCTGTAACTGGACGAGCCTTTATTCTTAAATAGTGTGCGTGTGTGTGTGTGCTTATTGTAATTAGTGAGTGTGTTGAAAGTGTGACGGCCCCCTGAGAACTGAACATTCACACAAAAGAAGCGGCTGAAGCTATCAAAACATGCCGATCTCACACGCGGCTGCAGTCAGAGAGAACGTGACGTGTAAATAAAGGCCAGGTGTTGATGTCATGTGAACTGACTTGATGATGTCATGATCTCTCCACAGGGACATCAAACCGGACAACATCCTCCTGGACGAGCAAGGTGAGACACGTGTGTGAGACGCTCTGAGAAATGGTTCAAGGAGATGTGTGTGAGACACGAGGACGCGCTGTTCCACTAAACATCCCTATGATGGTGTCGTGTTCTCCTCGCTCTATTCATGATGTTCCCTTTTTAGAAAGAGGGAATTATTGCCCTGGATTCCTCTAGTAGTTCTCACATCGGTGCGTTTGAGCTTCAGCTCTGCTTCTTGTCTGGTTGTCACTTGTGTCTCCTGTTCTCTGTTTTTCTTCAGGTCACGCACATTTAACAGACTTTAACATCGCTACCATAATCAAAGACGGCGAACGAGCCACAGCGTTAGCGGGTACAAAGCCTTACATGGGTAAGAAATGCCAAATCATCTATTTGAGAGATCCAGAACTGCACATTCATCTGTGACACAGTGCTTGATCCTTTTAAACAAAGAAATATTCTGTGCAGTTTTTATCTTTTCAACTATTTTAGTTGTCAAACTCAATTGTTCTCAACCAAGAGTCCTGGATCCACTAGGGGGCCTCAAGGTGACTTAAAATGATTTAAAATAAGACACAACCAGCATTACATAATCTAAAAGAACTAAACATTTTATCAACTAGAAATTGAGTACAAAATATTTGTAACCATCCTTATCCTTTGAGTTAGTTCACCCAAAAATGAAAATTAGCCCATGATTTACTCACCCTCAAGGCATCCTAGACTTTCTTCTTTCAGCTGAATCCAATTGGAGTTACTTTAAAAATTTTAAGCTTTATAATTGCATGGACGGGTGTTTCTCTTTATCAGTCCAAAACAAGTCCAATAAAGTGCATCCATCCGTAATAAAAAAGTGCCTCACACAGTTCCAGGGGGGAATGAAGACCTCCGCTAGCATCCATATCCATATTTAAAACCTAATAATCATTTTTCTCATATGTGTATGCCGTTCCAGTCGGATGACGTTGGACATATGCGTTGCACATGCATCTGTAAATCTCGCAAAAACTAACCTTTGTTTACAGAGGCAAAGAAAGCAGTTTCCTTCCTTTAGCAATGGAAAACCAGTCTCCTCTTGGCTTATATCAAAATCCTTCAACATTTTTCTTTACAAATCCTCATTTTGTTCTTCTAATTCATGACCATTTTTTGTTTTGCTTTCTCCTCTGTGCTTCCACGTTCGTCACTTCTCAGCGGCGCATGTGAAATGCATACGTCATCCGCCTGGAACGGCTTCTGTGTACAACAGTTGTTGCAAACAAGAAAAAAGTGTCTACTACAGTTTAAGTATGGATATTTTTCTCACAAAAACACATCGATTCGCTACAGGAGACCTTATTGGACTTGTTTTGGACTGTTGAACAGACACACCCACCCACTGCTATTATAAAGCTTGGAAGAGCCAGGATCATTTTTAATGTAACTCCAACTGAATTCGTCTAAAAAGAAGAAAGGCATATACATCTAGGATGCCTTGAGGGTGAGTAAATCATGGGATAATTTAAATTTTTGGGTAAACTAGCTCTTTAATCCTGATCCAGTAAATCAAAAACATCTGGTGAATCATGCAAATTTAAAAAGGTTAAATTGGTTAAAAAGAAGAACCCTGAAGAACATTCAGCTCCTAATTGTCCTGGGAACCTAGAATGTAATTCACAGAAATTAGGAGTCTTTGAAAACGGTTCTGGACAGCTGAGGGCCTTGGAGGAAATACATTTGAGAACCACTGATCTAAGGACATTAACTGTCAGTCTCCTCTTGTCTTGAGTGTCAGTTCTTGGTCAGAATAAGTGGTCCAGACTTAATTTTTTTGGTCAGAGCCTGATTACATAGATCACATCCCATCATGCATGCTCTGAATTCATGTTTCTCCTCACAGCTCCAGAGATCTTCCAGTCGTTTGTGAGTGGAGGAACAGGTTATGCCTTCGAGGTGGACTGGTGGTCGCTGGGCGTAACAATCTTTGAGGTTTTACGAAGCTGGGTAAGACGATCAACTCTGCTGAACGAGTTTCAGTAGGACTCCAGCTATCAGGGAACATTCTCAAAACTTCCACTACTGTTTTTAAATGTCAAATAAATGTTCTTGAAGTAATGTTTATGGAACGTTCCTTAAATGTATTCATATTTAATATACATTCTCTTAACGTTTAGAGAAAATGTTCTGAGATCAGCATTCTTGAAACCTCCTTATGATGTTATTTGTACTTGAACATTCTAAGAAACATTCTTGTAACGTTTAAATAGCATTCTAATCACAACCATTAGACGGGTGGAGAAGGCACAGAGTAGCATTATAACAGAACTCTAACTACGCCTTTGTTTCTTTGTTTGTTTTGAATATGCGCCCTCTAGCGGCGAAAACTTACATATTGTGCCTTTTAAAAAAAATTCACAACAAGAAAACTAGACAATTTAGCATTATTAAAATTAAAAATAAACATTCAAATAATGTTATATTTTGGGTGAAAATAAAGTTTGTAGAACGCTGTAAGAAACTTTTAATTACATTTTATCTTACCGTTTCTTTACCCAAAGAAAGTACTGGTAATATGAGGCAACTACATGGGTTAAGGTTAAGTTTAGGTGAAAGCTTAGGGATAGTGCCTAGTTATTACCCAGTTATTGCAATTTCTATAATAAGTACGTACACACGGAACAGGACTGTAAAATAAAGTGCTACTGAATCTTAGCACAATATGTATGATTTTTGGATGAAAATAGCCAAAAACCACTAGAACAGTGTTATATATTTTGCTGACTTGTGTACTTGCATTATCCAATTGTCTTAAAGAATGTTTAAATCCAGAGAAATAAGCTGTTTTAACTAGTGAAATGGACCGTGTCATTTGGTCGCTTGCCAATGACGTCAGCGCCGCTTTTCCTACATACGCATGACCAAAAGAAATGTAAGCGCTTGACTATGGCATAATAGTCCTTTATCATCCTTCAGCGTCATCATTTCGCTTCCACGACTTTCAGCCCCAACCTGCTTTATACTACCTAAGCTTAGGGATAGTGCTTAGTTATTACCCAGTTATTGCAATTGCTATAATAAGTACATACTGTAGTATATACACATGGAACAGGACTGTAAAATAAACTGCTACCGAATCTTAGCACAACATGTAAGATTTTTAGATAAAAATAGCCAAAAACCACTAGAACAGTGTTATATATTTTGCTGACTTGGGTACTTATGTTATCCCAAATGTCTTAAAGAATGTTTAAATCTATAGAATAAGCAATTTTAAATAGTGTAACGGACCGTGTCATTGGGTCGCCTGCCAATGACATCATACACCCTTGATTTAGCAGCTTTAGCAGTGTGCAGCTTTACCTAAAGATACTATAAACAGTGCTGCTTTTCCTACATACGCATGACCGGAAGAAGTGGAAACCGGTCGACTATGGCATAATAGAAGCTCAGCTGCTTTCGAGTCATGTGTCACGCACGTCCTTCATTAGTGATCGCTCCAGTGTCCTCGTTTTGCTTCCATGAATTTCAGCCCCACCCTGCTTTATACTACCTTTATAAATTACCTTTATAAGTCTTTAAGTCATTAGCTCATCCATGGACATGATTTCTGTCTGAGTCCCAACCGATTGCATCGGCTGTAGGGAAGAAGATGACAACTCCAATGATTCCACACCCAATCACTGCGTCATCAAACTACACCTTTGTTTCTTTGTTTGTTTTGAATATGCGCCCTCTAGCGGCAAAAACTTACATATTGTGCCTTTTAAAATAAAATTCTAATCACAACAAGAAAACTAACTTAGCTTTTTAAAATTAAAAATAAACATTCAAATAATGTTATATTTTGGGTAAAAATAAAGTTTGTAGAACGCTGTAAGAAAATAAAGTGCTACCGAATCTTAGTACTTTATGTAAGAGTTTTAGATGAAAATGGCCAAAAACCACTAGAACAGTGTTATATATTTTGCTGACTTGTATACTTGCATTGTCCCAAATGTCTTAAAGAATGTTTAAATCTAGAGAAAAAAGCTATTTTAACTAGTGTAACAGACCGTGTCATTGGCTCACTCGCCAATGATGTCATACACCCTTGATTTTCCAGTTTTATTTGGTTGAAAACACAGAAAACCTAAAGACTCTTTAATATGTTATGCATTTATTAGACGGGTGGAGAAAGCACAGAGTAGCATTATAACAGAAGTCTAACTACGCCTTTGTTTCTTTGTTTGTTTTGAATATGTGCCCTCTAGCTGCGAAAACGTACATATTGTGCTTTTAAATAACATTCTAATCACAAGAAGAAAGCTGGGCATTTTAGTATTCCCAAAATGTTTTATTTGTTACATGGCTTGACCTGAACCCATTTATTGATGCAATGTCTTCTTTTGTCTGTCTCTCAGAGGCCGTACGACATCCACGCCAGTAATTCGGTGGAGTCTCTGCTGCAGTTGTTCAGCACAGTCAGTGTGCAGTACAGCTCATCCTGGCACAAAGACCTTGTCTCACTGCTGAGGAAGGTGAGAATGTCACAAACATATTCAACTCATGCTACAGATGAAGAACAAGCAGCCTAGCAACACCCTAACAACCACACAGAACACAACGTTTGGGATCAGTAAGATTTTTAATGCTTTTTCAAGGAGACTTTTCTGCTCATCAAGGTTGTTTATTTGATTAAAAATACAGAATTTTTTTTTTTTGTAATATTGTGAAATGTGCAATTAAAATAGTGGTTTTCTATTTTAATATACTTTAAAATATAATTTATTCCTGTGATACAAAGCTTAATTTTCAGCATCATTACTCCAGTCTGTGATACTTTTTTTAGGATTCTTTGATCAATAAAGCATTAAAAAGAACAACATTTATTTAAAATAGAAACTTTTGTAACAATTAACACCTCGTTCATTTTTTTCTTCCTTAAAGACTTATATTGATTAAAAGATTTCTATTTTGAATAAATGCTCTTCTTTTTAACTTTTTATTGATCAAAGAATCCTGAAAAAAATTATCACAGGTTCCAAAAAAATATTAAGCAGCACAACTGTTTCCAACATTGATAATAAAAGCAATAAATCAGCATATTAGAATGATTTCTGAAGGATCTTGTGACACTGAAATCTGGAGTAATGATGCTGAAAATTAAGCTTTGCATCACAGAAATTAATTTTATTTTAAAGCATATTAAAATAAAAAAAAACACTATTTTAAATAGCATTAACATTTCACAATATTACAGTGTTTTTCTGTATTTTTTATTTAAAAGTCTTTGAGCATAACATACTTAAAAAAAAAAAAACATTAAAAATCTTACTGATCCCAAACTTTGAGTGGCAGTGTATATATATGACAGTGTAAATCTACTAGGGGGTTGCCAGGGGGTTGCTAAGGTGTTCTCAGTGGTTGCCAGGGGGTTGCTAAGGTGTTCTGAGTGGTTGCCAGGGGGTTGCTAAGTGGTTGCCAGGGGGTTGCTAAGGTGTTCTCAGTGGTCGCCAGGGGGTTGCTAAGGTGTTTTCAGTGGTCGCCAGGGGGTTGCTAAGGGGGTTGCTAAGGTGTTCTGAGTGGTTGCCAGGGGGTTGCTAAGGGGGTTGCTAAGGTGTTCTCAGTGGTTGCCAGGGGGTTGCTAAGGGGGTTGCTAAGGTGTTCTCAGTGGTTGCCAGGGGGTTGCTAAGGTGTTCTCAGTGGTCGCCAGGGGGTTGCTAAGGTGTTTTCAGTGGTCGCCAGGGGGTTGCTAAGGGGCTTGCTAAGGTGTTCTGAGTGGTTGCCAAGGGGTTGCTAAGGGGGTTGCTAAGGTGTTCTCAGTGGTTGCCAGGGGGTTGCTAAGGTGTTCTGAGTGGTTGCCAGGGGGTTGCTAAGGTGTACTCAGTGGTCGCCAGGGGGTTGCTAAGGTGTTTTCAGTGGTCGCCAGGGGGTTGCTAAGATGTTCTGGATTCTTTGCTAGAGGGTTTGTGGTAGTTGCAAGAAAGTTTTAAGTGGTTCCTTGGGTGTCCTGGGCAGTTGACAGGACATTTTTATGTGGTTGCTAAGGTGTTCTACATGGTTGCTAGGGCTTCTGCATGGTTGCTATGACATTATTTGTCAGGTTGTTAATCTGTTCTGATTGTTTTTCTCATTAATAAGCATGAAACGTAAAATATGTCGAGAGAAATAATGAAAACAGAACGCAGAACGCAGATGGAGTCTGATTGAATGAAGGGAGAATAAAACAGTCTAATGATGCAGGAGAGGATAAAGGGACGGTTTGAGAGAAAGAGGAGGAGATGATAATGAGCTGGAGAGATAATAAAAGATGATGAATGAAGAAAATGCTGGAGAGAGAAAATAAATATTATGAGAGGAGAATGGATATTAGTGAAGAAGCAAGGAGCGACGGGAGACATTACAGTCTTTTATTAGAGCTGAGAGATACGGAGAGATTACACTGTGTGCATGAATCACTGGAGAAGAGCATTGTGGGTAAAATGAGCAGATGGACATACAGGAAGTGTGGTGCTCAGAACTTCCTCTTACAGCTCAACAGTTCTCAGTGATGTTTTATTAAAGCATCAGTTTGATCTCAGATGTTTCTTAATAGACATAGAGACACAAATGAGTCAACAGTCTGATTTTATATCTTAAGATCTCTTGCTTTTGTTTGTAGATTTTAGTTTATTGAGCACAGTTTGAGATCTCTTCTAAAATGCCACATGTGATTCACGGTTATGATGGTTAACTGATACTAAAACAAAAACCATAACATGACATTTTTGTGACATGAAACAAAAAATGTTGAGTGAAATAAAATAAAATCATATATACACTGCCATTCAGTAAGATCAGTCCATTATTTTTAAAGGAAACTTTTCTGCTCATCAAGGATGCATTTATTTGATTAAAAATACCCCAAAAAACTGTAATATTGTGAAATGTTAATGCAATTTAAAATATTGGTTTTCTATTTTAATATAGTTTAAAATATTATTTATTTCTGTGATGCAAAGCTGAATTTTCAGCATCATTACTCCAGTCTTTAGTGTCACAGTTCTTTCAGAATCCTGAAAAAAGCACAACAGGTTCCCCAAAAAAATATTAAGCATCACAAATATATATATATTTTAAAGTATATTAAAAAAAAAAAAAAAAAAAATTATTTGAATTGCAATAATATTTCATAATATATCTCTTTTTTCTGTACTTTTTTAATCAAATAAATGGAACTTTGATGAGCATAAGAGACATAAGAAACTTAAAAAATATTACTGATCCCAAACTTTTGAGCAGCAGCAGTAATATATATCCTTATAATTTTATTTTGTATTATTTTTATTAGTTTAACTTGATGTACTAAAATAATTACAACTAAAACCAAAAAAACTGACATCTAGATATATTTAAAAACAAATGAAAAAAAAAGACTAATACTTAAAATATTCCCAATATATACAAATAAAAGCTAATTCAAACTATTAATACAAACTATAATAGTATAGTGCTCTTGACTGAATCACTTACGTAGCCCTATAGATAAATCTAAATGTATTTACAGTAATAAACATGTCTGTCTGAAAGAATGAAGAATATGGTAAACAAGTGACTATAAAGAATGCATCATTAGCCGATATAACCATTGGGATTTCATTCAAAAGAAGACCATGGTCTTTAATTTCATTTTAATATTAAGGCATGTGTATCACCGCAGTTAAATTGTGTTTATCATGATAAAACCTTAATATCAAACCTATATAATAAGTTTGGAAATTTTAGAGAAATGTTTAATAAATGCATTGCACTGGAACTAAAGCCATTACATTTTAGCAGACTACATTTACTGTAGATTTAGTCGACTAAAACTAGACTAAAACTAAAAACAATTCAGATGACTAAAATATGACTAAAACTAAATGGCATTGTAGTCAAAAGACTATGACTAAAACTAAATTAGTTAAAATTAACACTGGTGTTTTGTACTAAAAAACGTCTGTGAACAAGTAAAGCTTGTAAATTGATGGATCCGTTCATTGTAGGTCATGGAAATTCAGCATTTTACTCCGTGAAAGTCAAGGGAAAGTCAGGGAATTTGACATTTGGCTTCGAGTGGAAACCCCGAATATAGTTGTTATATCTTTGTAAAACGTTAGTGTAAGCGACTAAGGTTTTACTATTCTCGCACATTGCAAACTGTACACATATCGTCTCATCAGAGCCTCAGCGGATCGATTGCTCGTGTCTGGGCTCCATTGAGATAGATGCACTATTTCAGACGCTGCACAGAGACCACCGGCCGATACGGTTTCCCTGATGACCGAGAGCCGGAGCGCATCCTGTCTGACACTCGGCTGTCAGCGCTTTATAAAATCAGCCCTCGCTTGATGAGAGAATAACGTTTGTAACGGCTCCCCGGCGTCTCATTGGCCCTCAAAGCAGCAGCGCCTCCTGTGGGCTGTTCACACCACACTCATGAGTTTACTAGCAAATAAAACCGGTGCTGACACTTTATCAGCGGACGACATGTCAAGTCACCGTTATAGAGCTGTACACAATACAGCAGCTTCACAGTATTAAACAGGAAAGGAGTCAGTTCAAGCACAGAAGTGCAAAATTCAGCTATGCTTGTTAAGATATAAAAGAATCTATTTATGTCACATCTATCAAAACGGACTCAAAACAATATTAATATTAACCCTTGTGCATCACTTTACAGCTTTACAGAAGCTTGTGAGTATTTAAGTTTGGTCTCATTTTAAAGAAGACCCTTGGCAGATTATTACGAGATTCATTCAGAACAAATCTGTTGTGTAGTAGGAGGTTAGATGTACAAACCGGCGGGACACAAGCTCAAATACACTCTTAAGAAAAATGGTTCTATATAGTACCAGAAAAGGGTTCTTTGGCTTGTAACAACAGCAGAACCCTTTTTGGTGCTAAATAGAACCCTTTTTACAGGGTTCCATAAAGAACCATGCTTTGAAAATGCTATATAGAACTTTATAAATATAAACTTTATTATTATTAACCTTTTCAATGCTAGTTTATTTTCATTAATATTAGTATATTTATGTAATTATTCATATTATTTGAATATACTATGTATTAATTAACTGTTTTATTGTTTTTTACTCTTCTGTCTGGTATTTCAGTATCTTGTAGTGTATATACAACAACAACAACAGCATGTGTCAGTTAGGTACTTTTTATTTTTTAATGACATGAATTGGTAGCAAAAAATGACAGCACTATAACAACAAGAAAACATTAATAGATGCCTTTCACATTGAACATAATGCTTAAAGAAAAATAGAATCAAAATAGTGAAATGAAGACCAGGTTCCAGTGAAATACTGTATTTTCATAATCCTTTGATGCCTGTAAGTTCATCATTATGTGTTTTGATGTGACTGAGGGGCAGTTTCTCTCTGCAGATGTCGAGGTTGTAGGATGTGACAGCATCTGAAATACACAATTGAGTTTAGATTTACAGTGTGTCTCCTTCCATGTGTTTTTGTAAAAACAATAAAAGAACCATAAATTAAACATTATTGTTACTTATTAAGTGGTGAAGAGGTATCCTTAAAAAGCATCCTTAACTGAACAGGGCTGGTCACTTACATGTTCTCTTACACTGAAAAGAGAAAAAGACATGATTGGAAAACAGGAACTATTTAAAAAGTAAAAAATTATAGACATTATAAGAAACAAATATTTACCTGATAAGAGTGTGTTGGCAGTCTGTTGGATAACTGAACTTCAGAAGATCAGAAATGGGACACCTTTTTTCCTGTTAGTAAAACATAAATAAGTAATTAAAAAAAAACAATATGGATGCAATATGGATCTGTTACTTACGTAGTGGAGAAGAGGATTGTCAGAGCTGCTCACACTTAGGCTACATGTGATTTAAAAAGAAGAGAAAAGAACATGTTTGGAAACCAATACAATTTTAAATTTAATTTTGTATTAAAAGTAAGAATGAAATCATTAGTTGAGAGTGTGTTGACAGTCTGTAGTTGGATCTCTCAGCTCCAGAAACTCACTAATAAGGTGCTTTGACAGTTACAGATTTGAAAATCAAAAGGGCGGGAATAAAGAACCCTAACTCTAGCTCTAAGAACCATTTCAGCATTAAAAGGGTTCTTCAGGATGCTGTGGTTTTAAATAGAACTGTTACTACATGGAAAGAACCTTCGAAGAACCATCTTTTTTTAGAGTGTACACTTGCTGCACGTCTACTAAAACACTCAGAAATGTCAATATGTGAGAGAAGTGCAGACATATGGATAAATTTGACGACGCAAGAGAGAACTCAATTCAGTCCTGTTTTCTGAGCGCAGACACTGAAGCAAACACACAGAAAACACGTATGACGAGTATTCACGTAAACACAGCCGATTATGTCTTAAATGAATGTAAACAGTGGAGAGAAAGTGATTCAGTAAACTGCATCCATTGCATTCGTGCAATCGGTTTTAAAGGGACAGCAGCCTAATTTATTTACTATTGTCCGAGTCACTGATGTCCATCAAGCAACAAAAGAAAGGCCACACACTGCTCTTGACTGAATCACTTACGTAGCCCTAAATATGAATCTAAATTAATTTATTAATTTAGTTAAGTTAAAAAAAGTTGGAAAAAGCTATAGAGATTTAAGTTTATGAGCAAATGCTTATATAAAATAAATATTTTATAAAACATTTTGAACTCAGAAATTGAAATCAAAGCCATAGATCTAAACAATTTGCGTTCCAATTTTGAGGTTGATATCTCAAAAAATGAGCTTTTAGTAAGATTTTGTTTGGGTGCAGTACCAAACTTTATTAATTACACTGCAAAAAATGTTTTTCTTACTTAGATTTTTAGTCTTGTTTCCAGCCAAAATATCTAACAATTCTTAAATCAAGAAGGATTTTCTAGACAAGCGAAAATGATTGTCTTATTTTCAGAAAAAAAGAAGTCAAAATTAAGTGAGGTTTTGCTTGAAACAAGCAAAATAATCTGCCAATGGGGTAAGCAAAATAATCTAGTCTTCTGCTTTTTTTTACTTGTCTAGAAAATCCTTCTTGATTTAAGAATTTTTAGATATTTTGTCTAGAAACATGACAAAAAATTTTAGCTAGAAAAGCATTTTTTGCAGTGTACATTGGGATTTGTGATTCACAGTGCAGTATAATTTCTCTTTCTCAAACATTACAGGTGTGCAGTTGGCATTAACACATGCAAAATTATCAAAAAACAACATGAAAAATATGTCATTTATCCAACTGACTCTATGATAGACTATAATATGCATAAGCAGAAAACAGGAATAAAGCGAGTAATTGAGTAACTTGAAAAAAATGACACCATCTAGTAAAAAATAGTAAAAAAATAACTAAATAAATTTGAAGCCTTTGCAAATGAATAAAAGCCTATTAACAAATATTGCATCATTTTATAATATATATTAAATGACCATAGGGATTAAAAAATGCTGGTTTGATGGATTCCAGTGAGTACATTTTTGCCCTTAAGGTCCAGAGAGGAACTATTTTTTGTATCTACACTACACACCTGTGACAAAATGATATATGTAAAAATACATATTTTGCATTACAGTATTTATGGTTGGGTAGAAAATGTGGTTATTTAAAAAATTATTAATGCAAAAATGTGATTTTAGTTTATCTCTCTTTCAATTTAAGTTTATTAAACTTATTTATGAGCATTTTTTATGTAAAATAAATATTTTATTAAACATTTTGAACTCAGAAATTGATAGAAAATCAGAGTCATAAATCTAAACAAGTTGTGTTCCAAATTTAAAGCTGATATCTCAAAAAAGTGTTTTTCAGTATCAAACTTTATTCATTCCATTGAGATTTGTGATTCACAGTGCAGTATAATTTCTCTTTCTCAAACATTAGAGGTGTGCAGTTGGCATTAACACAGGCAAATTATCAAAAATAACATGAAACATGTATCATTTATCCAGTTGACCCTATGATAGACTATAATATGCATAAGCAGAAGACAATAATAAAGCGTGTAACTGAGTAACATGAAAAAAATGGCACCATCTAGTTAAAAAATAGTACAAAAAAATAATTTTGAAACCTTTGCAAATGAATAAAAGCCTATTAACAAATATTGCATCATTTTATAATATATATTAAATGACCCTAGGAATTAAAAAATGCTGTTTTAATGGGTTTCAATGAGGACATTTTTGTCCTTAAGGTCCTGAGAGGAACTATTTTTTGTACCTACACTACACACCTGTGCCAAAATGCATGCAGTTGGCATTAACACAGGAAAAATTATCAAAAAACAACATGAAAAATTCATAAAAAAAAAAAAAAAGATTATTTACATTATAAGTAAATATATTTAGCATTACAGTATTTATAGTTGGGTAGAAAATGTGGTTATTTAAAAAATAATGAATGCAAAATGTGATTTTAGTTTTTTTTCTCATTCAATTTAAGTTTATGAAAATGATTTATGAGCATTTTTTATGAAAATAAATATTTTATTAAACATTTTGAACTCAGGAATAAAGCGAGTAGTTTGTTTGAAAAAATAGCACCATCTAGTAAAAAAAACAGTCAAAATTTTAATTTTAAAGCCTTGCCAACAGAATAAAAGCCTAGTAACAAATATTGAATTGTTTTATAGTTAATGGGTTTCAATGAGGACATTTTTGTCCAAAAGGTGCTGAGAGGAACAATTTTTTGTACTTGATGTAGATGTAAATGATAGATTTATTAAAGGAAATGAGAGTGAAATATTAAAAAGTCAATAAAAATGCACACCTGAGCCAAAATTGATGCAGTTAGCATTTATAAAATGATAAAAATAAGCAAAACTAAAGGTTGCACAAGAGTTAAAAGCAATGCAGTTGTGATGAATTCCTTATGCTCCTGTGAGCTGCTGTGGACAAAAGCATCTGTTAAATGCATAAATGTAAAAGATGACATCTTCTCAGATGTTTCTCCTGAGAAAAAGACCCCAGTTACAGTATCTCGGATGTGAGAGTTTTAGAAGCGTTTCAAACTGTCTCTTTGAAATACAAAGTCTGCAATCAAAAGAGAGAAACATATTCACTCGTTAGTGTGCATTTATGTCTCCTAAGAATGAAAACTGACACTTACATGAAACACAACTGAAATCTTCTGAGCTGAAAGAGTTCCCCAGCTAACAAAAAAATATGTTGTTGGAACATTTTGCATTAAACATTCCCAGTTATGAAAACTTTTTTTTTTTTTTAACGATACAAATTGTTGCAAAGCAACTTTACAGAAAATTAAAGATTCTACAATATGTGACCATGGACCACACAACCAGTCATAAGTGTAAATTTTTCAAAATTGAGATGTAAACATCATCTGAAAGGAGAATAAATAATCCATTAATGTATGGTTTGTTAGAATAGGATAATATCTAAAAAATCTAAATATTAAAAATATTAATATTAATATTAAAAATATTTAGATTAAAAAATCGAAATATTGAGAAAATCCCCTTTAAAGTTGTCCAAGTGTAGTTTTTAGCGATGCATATTACTAATCAAAAATTAAGTTTTGATATATTTACGGTAGGAAATGTACAAAATATCTTCATGGAACATGATCTTTACTTAATATCCTAATGATTTTTGGCATAAAAGAAAAATGTACGATTTTGACCCATACAATGTATTTTTGGCTATTGCTACAAAAAATCCCATTTTATTTTTTACATTCCGTTTTATAATTTTGCAAGCTTTATGAGAATGTTACGTTTGAATGTTCTCGAAACATTCTGAAACTTGTTACATTTAAAAAAAAAAAAAGAATGTTCCTGTTATCTGCATTCTATCTTTAGCGTTCTATCTTTAATTTAGCTCCTAATATCCTGGTTTACTCAGAAATGTGTCACATTACAGTAGTCAAGTGTGGTGTGAATACTTCTGTGAATATGAATACACATTGATGTTGTTTGTTTGACTGTCCTGATGGTGTTCTTGCTGTGAATTCTGCTTGTGTTGTGTTTTTCCTGTAGTTATTGACTGTAAACCCAGAGCATCGCTTCTGTAGTCTGGCTCAAATGCAGACGGCGCCCTACCTCTCCGATGTCAACTGGGACGATGTTTATGAGAAGAAGATGGAGCCCGGCTTTGTTCCCAATGTGAGATTGAGTTCAACTAGTGACAGAACATGCACACATATACATATACACTACTGTTCAAAAGTTTGGGATCTGTAAGATTTCTAATGTTTTTAAAGAAGTTTCTTCTGCTCATCAAGGCTGCATTTATTTGGTCAGAAATACAGAAAAAAAAAGTAATATTATAAAATATCTGTTTTAATAAGCATTAAAATCTAATTTATTTCTGTGATGTGCAGCTGAATTTTCAGCATCATTACTCCAGTCTTCAGTGTCACATGATCCTTCAGAAATCATTCTAATATACTGATTTATTATCAATGTTAGAAACAGTTGTGCTGCTTAATATTTATTTTAAATTTTTTTTATTTTTTGGACCTGTGATACTTTTTTTCATTATTTCTTGATGCATAAAAAGTAAAAAAAGCTTTTGTTCAAAAGCTTGCAGTCAGTAAATTTTTATTCTTTCTTTTTCTGAAAGAAATTAATACTTTTATTCAGCAAGGTTGTGTTAAATTGATAAAAACTGATAACAAAGACTTCTATTGTTAGAAAAGATTTATATTTTAAATAAATGCCGTTCTTTATAATTTATTTATCAAAGAGTCCTGCAAAAAAGTATCACAGGTTCCACAAAAAATGTTTGGCAGCACAACTGTTTCCAACATTGATAATAAAAGTAATAAATCAGTATATTAGAGTGATTTCTGAAGGATCATGTGACACTGAAGACTGGAGTAATGATGCTGAAAATACAGCTTTGCATCAGAGAAATAAATTATAATTTAAAGTATATTAAAATAGAAACCATTATTTCATATTGTAATAACATTCAGTTTTTTCTGTATTTTTAATCAAATAAATGCAGCCTTGATGAGCATGAGAAACATCCCTGGACCACAAAACCAGTCAAAAGGGTACATTTTTTGAAATTGAGATATTATACAACATCTGGAAGCTGAAATAAATAAGCTTTCCATTGATGTATGGTTTGTTAGGATAGGACAATATTTGGCTGAAACACAACTATTTGAAAATCTGTAATCTGAGGGTGCAAAAAACCTAAATACTGAGAAAATCGCCTTTAAAGTTGTCCAAATTAAGTTTTTAGCAATGCATATTACTAATCATGATTACATAATTATATAATCAATGATTTTTGGCATAAAAGAAAAATCTATATTTTTGACCCTTTCAGTATATTGTTGGCTATTGCTACAAATATACCAATGCTACTTAAGACTGGTTTTGTGCTCCAGGTTCACATATATATATATACATACATGTATACATTTACAGATATAACACTGGTCATTTACATATATATGATTAGGGTCTAAATTATTTGTTGTCTCTTTAGCAAATGCAAAATAATACCTGGTTTAATTTCAGTCACATTCAGTCCTAACCCACATATACGCTGTGGGACAAAGAATAGACATGTTTAGTGTTTTTAAAATGTAGTCTTTCACTTAGTAAGAAAAGTTAATATAACACATAAACCAAAGTAAAGCAAAGTTGGTCAAAATTCTGTAAATTAAAACACAATTAAATATGTTTCAGAAAAATACAGGGTTCCCACGGGTCTGGAATATCATGGAATTTTAAAAGGTCTATGCCAGATATTGAAAGTCAGGGAATTAAATTTATTTATTTATTTATTTATTTATTTTTTGGTCCAAGTCATGGAATATCAGGGATTTTTGTTTGTTGCTTTAAATTTTAGTTTTCATTTATCAAAATGTTATTTTTTTTATACCGTTTTTTTTTTTTTATTGCATTTACACGTTGTGCCTATTTTTATGGTTAGGGTATTTTTCAGTGCCATTTTATTCCCTTCTTGCTCATCAACTGTCAATCACTACAGTCAAATGCAGTCACCAGGCTGTACCTGAGAACTAAGGCAAACATACCAGGAAAATGTACTTTTTCAAGACCTTTGGCTACAAAATGACCACCTCAAAAACTGAATGTGAAAAGTAGATGATAGAAAAGCAATAACTAAATGTGAAGAAATAAAAAAAAACTGAATGATGATTATTAACAGAAAATCCTTCTGACGGCACCCATTCACTCAAATGTACTCACCTCCAGAGCATCCAAGATGTAGATGAGTT
>CM065126.1:935000-962500 GCA_033026305.1 Cirrhinus molitorella | reverse complement strand
TGTTAGCAACATGCTGCTCATGTTAACAACATGCTAGTAACATGTTAATCATGATTAACATGATTAGTAACATGCTAATCATGGTAGCAACATGCTAGTAACTTGCTAAGCATGCTAGTAAAATGCTAGTAACTTGCTAATCATGTTAACAACATGCTAGCAACTTGCTACTCATGACAGAAACATGCTAGTAACATGCTACTCATGCTAACAACATGCTAGTAACATGTTAATCACGATTAACATGATTAGTAACATGCTAAGCATGCTAGTAAAATGCTAGTAACTTGTTAATCATGCTAAAAACATGCTAGCAACTTGCTAATCATGACAGAAACATGCTAGTAACATGCTTATCTATCTGACTGTATTGTCTTCAAAGCATTCATGCTTTGCTTTAAGCTTTAAAACTACCTTAAACTTCAAACTATTTCAGACTGAAAACTTTTAAAACTTTTAAAAACTTTCTGATCAGACTTTCTCAAGCCAACAAATTTTTTATCTAGTTAATCATTAGTCTTTCATTCTTGGCCATATTTTGGGAAGTGAACTAAATTGGACCTCTTTTTGGGCGCATCCTCATCTGTAGAAACAGTATACATATAAAGTAAATAAAGTTTGCAAATAAAGTAAATAAAATACTGTGAGTATTTATAACTAGATGTATATAACAGGGTTTCTGCAGGTCTTAAAACATTTTAATTCACATTTTTACAAATTAAAGTCTTAAGTCTTACAACAGAGGAGTCTTAAAATCATAAATTTGTGGCATTAAATGTTGCATGCACTGCAAAAAAAAAAATTTCCTCAGTATTTTTGTCTTGATTTGCAGTATCTGAAAAGGAAATGAGTTTATGATGAAAAAGACTTGTTTTCCTATTGAATGAAGTTTGGCTTGATATTTAGTAGATATTTGTTCATTTCAATCGTAAACTCGCTTCATTGTGATACATTTCTCATAAACTATGAATCTTATTTTACATACTTTTCTTGATTTACGCATATTTAGACATTTGCATTGGAAAACGAGACAAAAAATACTAAATAAGCATGACTTTTTGCAGTATGATCAGTGTATTTTTATTTATTTATTTTTTATTTATTTATTATTATTTTTTTTTTGTAAAATTTATTAAAAAGTAATTATGATCTGCCAAAAATAATTCGGATATTAAGATCATGTTCCATGAAGATATTTGGTAAATTTCCTACCGTAAATATATCAAAACTTAATTTTTGATTAATATGAATTGCTAAGAACTAATTTTCTTAATAAGTTTCTTGATTTTCGCATCTTCAGACATTTGCACTGGAAAACAAGACAAAAAATACTAAATAAGAATGACTTTTTGCAGTATGATCAGTGTATTTATTTATTTATTTATTTTTATTTTTATTTTTTGTAACATTAATTAAAAAATAATGATGATCTATTAGAAGTTATATTAGCAACACTTCAAAGTTTCAAAATACAAGACATTTGTTTAAATTACCATATTGGCATATAGTATTCTATTCAATTTATTGCTTAAATTTTCTTTTAAAGGGCCTTTAACCCTTTAATTGTCACTCCCATTTTTGAACACAGACATGAAAATGCAGTACTTAAACTGTGATAAAATTGTAATTTTTTTACAATTCCTGAACAAAAATATTTATTGATATGATTTTGATGTACATTTTCCATCATAGTGCAATGTCTGATTTTAAAATGGTTTTCAAAGGATGAATTTTGAGATTTTAAGTTTTCAACTGATCTATAATTTCTTATGATTTCTAAAGCGTGATAAAGTGGGAAAAAGGCAACGAAGAAAGTCTTTTTGTGACAAAGGTCAGAACTCCTGTTATGAAGTAGATTTATGAGGTGCGCTCTTGTCACAAATTAATCTATTACTTTTCTACATAATTTGTTTCACAAAAAATTGTAAAATATCTATTTAGGAGTCTTAGACCTTTCCAACTATATATAGTTTGTCATGATTAAATTAGGATTTATTTGTAAAATGGTGAAGTAAACCTAGGCGTCCCACAGATGGGACAAATAAGGGGTTAAAAGTGTTAGATTTACCTTCATCAAACCCTGATGGAAAAACAATATAAGTCTATGGAATGTCTCCACTGGATATCTAAGTAAACGTGTGTGTTTAAGTGTTTAGCACTCATTTTAGTTGCTTGTTTGTCTCTGTTCATGTGCCTGAGACACTGATGTGGATGGCAGTGCAGCGCTGCAGTTTTGTTCTCCGTTCTCTGGAGGTCTGATATCACTGCAGCACTCCTCCACATCATCACCTCATTCATTATTGACCAGCGTCTGCATTCCTGCACGAGCCTCTCTCTCTCTCTGCTGTCTCTATCTGCTGTAAATTACGTTTCTGATGCTATTTTTATAACTGCCTCATTATTCATGAATTTGTCGCCTGATGATCTCCAGTCAAGTATCACTAGTAGTAGTGATCATTCCTCTGCTAACTCTGCAAACCTCTGCTCACTTATGCTGCCTGCAACACTAGAACACCTGCTGGTGTGTTGAAGTCATGTCTGCAAATATTGCATTTATGAGTTAAATGCACATTAATGTCACCACAAAGACCTAATTATGAGTGGGAGACTTTCTTTAAGCCTAGAGCTTGTGGGCGTCAGTGAGAAAACATGTCAGATGCATTCATTTGCTTTTTTTTTTTTTTTTACAGAAAAACAGTATTGTATAATTGTGAACCTGAAGCACAAAAGCACACTGCAAAAAAAATCTTTTTTTGCTTAGATTTTTTTGTCTTGTTTCCAGCCAAAATATCTAAAAATTCCTAAATCAAGAAGGGTTTTCTAGACAAGTAAACATTGTCTTGTTTTCTTGAAACAAGTAAATAATCTATTCTTCTGCTTGAAATAAGATTACTTTAAAAACTCACTTAATTATGACTTTTTTTTTTTTTTTCTAAAAACAAGACAATAATTTTTGCTTGTCTAGAAAACCCTTCTTGATTTAAGAATATTTGGATATTTTGGCTGGAAATAAGACAAAAAATCTAGCTAAGAAAAGCATTAAGTAGCACAGGTATATTTGTAGAAATAACCAACAATATATTGTATGTGTCAAAATTAATTATTATGATTTTTCTTTTATGCCAAAAATCATTCGGATATTAACATCATGTTCCATGAAGATATTTGGTAAATTTCCTACCGTAAATATATCAAAACTTAATTTTTGATTAGTAATATGCATCGCTAAGAACTTTATTTGGACAACTTTAAAGGCAATTTTCTCAATATTTAGATATTTTTTGCAACCTCGGGTTCCAGATTTTCAAATATTGTCCTATCCAAACAAACCATACATCAATGAAAAGCTTGTTTATTCTTAGCAGTTTAAAAAAATGTACCCTTATGACCAGTTTTGTGGTCCAGGGTCACAATTATGATAGAATACACTGCAAAAAATGCTTTTCCTACTTAGACTTGTTGTCTTGTTTCCAGCCAAAATATCTAAAAATTCTTAAACAAGAAGGATTTTCTAGACAAGCAAAAATATTGTCTTGTTTTCAGAAAAAAATGTCAAAATTAAGTGAGTTTTTGCTTAAAAAAGCTAAATAATCTGCCAATGGTGTAAGCAAAATAATCCAGTTCTTATCTTGAAATAAGATGATTTTGCTTACCCCATTGGCAGATTATTTCTTGTTTTAAGCAAAAACTCCTCGAAAATCCTGACTTAAGATTTTATAGAAATTTTGGCTGGAATCAAGACAAAAAATCTAAGTAAGAAAAGCATTTTTTGCAGTGTATACACTATATTACCAAAAGTATTGGGACACCCCCTTCTAATAAACAGGTTTGACTTGTGCATATGGGTACAGTCATTTTAGACACTTCCAAAACTAAAGCATCAGAGATGGAAATACAATTTTTAAATACATGAATTATGTTTCCATCTTTGTTGCTACAGTTTTGGAAGTGCCTTTTTCTGTTAAAAAGAAGGGGGTGTCCCAGTACTTTTGTCCATATAGTGTATGTACAAGTCATTGGTGTTTGGTCTGAGTTTTTGGCTCAAGGTCTGCATTTAAAGTCACACCAGAGGTGTTCAGCTGGTATTAGGACTTGGCCTTATACACAGAGGCATTGTCATGTTAGAATAAAAAAGGGTCCTGTACAACCTTTTGCTATAAAATTAGAAGCACACAATTCTCTAGAATATCATTATATGCTTATTAAGATTAGTACTCATGGAAATGACTAAAGTAGTCAAACCTGTTCATTAGAAGGGGGTGTCCCGATACTTTTGGCAATATAGTGTATAATGATTTAATACAGCACTTTCATAAACTGAATCATTCATCATTAATAATAATTTTGTAGATTTAAAAAATCCAAAAAAAAATTTGCAGAAGAGGTCCATTTCTATCTTGTTCTGAACAAAATGATTTGAATGCACCATGTGTAAAAACTTTATTTTAGTGCACGGCCAATATAAGCATTATATATACACGATTACAGATGATTTAAAAACATGCAAGCTTTGTTTCTGAATTACCAAAGATACAATGTCATTTTAGTCAGTTTAGTCATAATGAATCTGTCCAAAACACTAAATTATATAATGTTAACTTCACTAAATGCGCTAAATCCAGTAGAAATGTATGGAAGTTTTTGTTTAGTTTAAAAAAAAAAAAAATGAATTGTGAGATGTAAACTCATAAAACACACAATCACTGCATTTTTAAACACTCATTGACGTTTGCATAAAGTCAAGCATTTTTTGGATGCTCACATTGCTTTTGGTCCTCAAGTCCTCCTGGGAAGTTCATATTTATGAGTTGGGAAGGCATAATTATAATGTGCATTCAAACGATGGCAAAATACCTGAACAGAATTATATAGAACAACTGTGCATTAGTGTTTTTGCAATTAGGTTTTATTATCAATTATCAATTATTATCAATCAGGTAATTTTTTCAATTTATGAAGGTGCTGTAAACTTATATATCCTGTTCACTTGTCTTGTTTCCAGTCTAGACATCTAAAAATGTTTAAATTGAGAATGACTTTCTAGACAAGTAAACATTATTGTCTTATTTAGTCAAAAGTCAAATTTAAGTGAATTTTTGCTTACCCAATTGGCTGATTATTTTGCTTGTTTCAAGCAAACAATGACTTAATTTTGACTTCTTTTTTTGCTGAAAACAAGACAATAATTTTTACTTGTAAGAAAACATTAATTTCTCTGACCATCAGTTCTGCAATTCAAGCTTGACTTCCATGAGACTGCATTGAAAAATCCAGTTTGCATCATCACAAGCACTTTTTATTCAGGAAATGTACAAATCTAGTTGTAATTGATTAATCCACACTGCAAAAAATGCTTTTCTTACTTAGGTTTTTTGTCTTGTTTCCAGTCAAAATATCTAAAAATTCTTAAATCAAGAAGGATTTTCTAGACAACCAAATTTTCAGAAAAAAGAAGTCAAAATTAAGTGAGTTTTTGCTTAAAACAAGCAAAATAATCTGCCAATGGGGTAAGCAAAATAATCTTATTTCAAGCAGAAAGCTAAATTATTTTGCTTACCCCATTGGCAGATTATTTTGCTTGTTTCAAGCAAAAACTCACTTAATTTGAACATATTTTGTCTGAAAACAAGACAATAATTTTTACTTGTCTAGAAAATCCTTCTTGATTTAAGAATTTATAGATATTTTGTCTGAAAACAAGACAAAAAATCTAAGTAAGAAAAGCATTTTTTGCAGTGCAGTGTGTTGATGTGATTTGTTATCAGTGTTTTCCTGAAGATCTTGCCCTCATTCCTGTGATGTGTTTCAGGTTGAAGCGTCGGCAGGAGGAGGAGGGCTGTATGGGGGCAGACGGAGACGGAGACGGAGATGGAGACGGAGCTGAAGGAGACGGCGATCCAGACGGAGACGCCGACGAGGCCGAGGGAGGAACGGAGGATGAAGAGACCGAGGCCGAACCCGAGACCTCCAAACTGAGCATGTGCGGTTCGGTCTGCTCGTCTCCAGGAAGCTGCTAGCGCCCCCTGCTGTCTCTGAGCTGCTCACCATGCCTTTAAAAAGCCCTCATGATCCGAGCCGCGCGGCTTCCTTCGTCTCCGTCGCTCCTAGAGTAAGTTTGAACTTCTATGCAACGTAACTCTTCAGCATGATGTAAAATAGAGATTATAGAGGCAATTCTACAATGTAAGACTGTTCGCTTGAGTATGACGACACCACATGACACACGCGAGGCGACGGAGGAGATCTTCATCTCGAGTCCACACGCATCAAGCTGCTCTTTGATGAGCGACCGATAATTGACTGAACTGCGTTTGTATGTTTACATTTGTGAGTTATTATTGATCATGGAAGCATCTGGTGCCTCTTGAATTCATGTGCTGCTAGAAGTCAAACCACATGACTAGTTATACAACGATATGATCTTAAACACTTTTAAAAGTATTAGAAATGCAGCAGATGTTCTTGTTCCATAAAAATCCATCCTCAGTATTTTAGTCTCGTTTTCTACAGATTCTTAAATCAAGATTATAGATTTACTAGAGAAGCCAAGTGACAGATATTCTAAGAAAATGTCTAAATGAACTGAGTTTATGAGTAAAGTGACAAATTATCCATCAGTTCGTTTAGAAATATACTCTTGTTTTGTCTTTTGGATGAAGTTTAATTTCTGAGCCCACTGGCAGATATTTAGGGGCCAAGCACAAAGTCTATGGAAGCCCATAGAACCGCTTTTGGGAAAGTTGTGTAATTTGGCACATTGATAAAGGACAGTCTCAGCATTAACTATAGCAAATTTGGAGTCTTTAACTCAAACTCTCTAGCGCCACCACTTGTCCAAATTTTCACTCATGTTTATGCTAATAACTTTTGAACTATAAGGCAAAAGGCAGAAGCAAATTATTTTTCCCTCTGAATCCTTGCCTCATGCCAAGTCAAATTAACACCAAAGTTCAAAAATCGTAAGGTTTAGGGTTTTCTTTTCTATTTTGAATTGTTTGAAAAACCTACTGTTTTGAACTCTTCCTAGACGGTTTGTCTGATTTTCACCAAAATTGGCTCAGATCATCTTCAGACCATGCTGGCAAAAAGTCATGGAATTCAAGGTGATTAGTCAAACCGTTCTCAAATAACGCGCGAACAGATTCTACAAAAAGCACAAAAATTGGATGTGAGGCTATTTTTCTACAAAGGTTTGGCGTATTGAGACCAAAATTTGTGTATTATAACAAGCATGACCCGAGGCAACCTGCAGTGTTTCGGCACAGTGCCACCTAGTGGTCAGGAGATACGAAATGTCTATTTTAGCTTAGCTTAACTTCTGGCTAAAAATCACAAAACTGCTCTCTTTAGATTCCGTGCATCATGCAGAGTCGAATGATACCAAATTTTCCCAAAAAATGCATTGACATATTGTTACAAAACTCTGTGTGGATCATCAGCACAATACCCTGAAGGAGCCTGAGAAGTTTCAAGTCAGCGCCACCTAGTGGAAAAAACAAATATTCACATGGTTATAACTTTGTGTGTGGTTGACTTATTTTACGGGAGTCACCTTTTTGACTCCTGAATCCTTGCCGAGTCCAGCGATACCAAACATGCCATGTTTTGCCTTATGGTTATTTTAGCGCTTAAAAAAACATTTGCCAATATCTTAGTAATCATTACTCTTATCGACACAAAACCACCATAGGAAATTCGGAAACATAGCGTACCGGCTATGTGTTAATGTCCAATTGCCAAAATGTTGATAGTAAGTGGCAAAAAAATGCAAAGAAAGTCAGCCATCTGTCATTTTTTTTCTCTTCTCATATATAAAAATGTCTATAACTCCAAAACAAAATGAGATATTTTCACCAAATTTGGCACACATATGTATGGGCAAATTCTAAGGGCACCTAAAGAATTTGGTGGGATTGTGCCTCTTGGTGGCGCTATAATTGAACAAAACATGAAATTGCCATTGACTACAATAGAGTATTATGATATAAAATGCTACATTTTTACAAATGCATTGGTGTACCATTACAAAACTTTGTATGTACCATCGAAACCATGACCTGAAAGTACTCTAAACGTTTTGAGACAGTGCCATCTTGTGGTCAAAAGTGATAACCGATTAAATCATATTACTAGTGGTTGTTTTCATGATTTTTCAGCCATTTTGACATTTCACCTTAAAAATGGCTTTAATTCATTGCTGCATTGTTGATCTGATGCTTCCCTTGCCTAGTGCTTGGCCCTGTAATTGCTGCTTGCAGCTATATTTGTTCTTGTTTTACATATGTTTTCCTGATCTCTGCGTTAGAGACGTTTGACTTCTTCCAGCACTTTAAAGCAGAAGATTCTCTGTTGAATTCAATCGGATCTGAAGACTCATTTGTTTTGTTTTTCTCCTAAAGAAATGAAAACACTTGGACTGATGTGTTAACAGTGAGATGACTGTGTTTATTTCTACACGAGGATGATCACATGGCCATTTCTGCAATGATTATCAGCCTTTCCTTTGAAGACCTCATGGATTATTTATTTGCTGTGTTGAAGTTGATGCATGACACTGAAGGGCTCATCACCCTTTTACTGTAAATATCCAGTAGTCTTTACTTTCTAGAGCAACCATCATTTACTACTTACAGTTTAGAAGGAGCTTCAGTCTTACAGGATTTACACACCTGATTGAAACGCATCTGTGTGCTGAGTATACACTACTACACTGCAAAAATGCTTTTCTTACTTAGATTTTTTGTCTTGTTTTTAGAAAAAAAATTAAAGTGAAATAAAAAATTAAGTAATTAAAATTAATTAAAATTAAGTGAGTTTTTCCTTGAAACAAGCAAAATAATCTACCAATGGGGTAAGCATTATCTTGAATTAAGATTATTTTGATATTATCTAGTTTTAAGGAAGAACTCACTCAATTTTGCCTTCTTTTTTTCTGAAAACAAGACAAGAATTTTTACTTGTCTAGAAAAGACTTCTTGATTTAGGAAATTTTAGATGTTTTGGTTGAAAATAAGGCAAACAAATATCTAAGTAAGAAATGCATTTTTTGCAGTGTAATCAGATTTTTATATTTTTGAAAGTTTCTTCTGCTCACCAAGGCTGCAAAAATACAGTAAAAATATGAAACATTATTATAATTTACAATAGATGTTTTCTATGTGAATATCTGTTCAGATGTAATTGATTGTTGTGATCATTACTCATCATTTCAATTTTGAAAACAGATGTCTCTTCAAATAGGCACAAACCCTCAAGCATCCTTCGGGACAAATTTGGGCAAAAATTTTTTTTTATTAAATATATATATATATATATATATATATATATATATATATATATATCAAAAGTGAGTTTACATTTATAATGGTACAAAAGATTTCTATTTCAAATAAACACTGTTCTTTTGTACTTTCTACTAATCTGTGAATCATTAAAAATAAAATGTATGAAAGTTTCCTCAGCTGTTTTTTTACATTGCTAATAATCAGAAATGTCTCTTGAGCAGAAAATCAGTATATTAGGGTGATTTCTGAAGGCTCATGAGACACGGAAGACTAGAGTAATGATGCTGAAAAATTCAGCTGTGCATCACAGAAATAAATTACAGTTGAACAGATATTCACATAGAAAACAACTTTTTTAAATTATAATAATATTTCACATTTTTACTGTATTGTTGATCAAATAAATGCAGCCTCGGTCAGTGTTGGGGGTAACGCATTACAAGTAACGGAAGTTACGTAATAATATTACTTTTTTCAAGTAACTAGTAAAGTAACTCATTACTTTTTCATTTACAAGAAAATATCTGAGTTACTTTTTCAAAAAAGTAACAACAGTTACTTTTTGTTTTCTTTATGTATTTAATCCCATTTTATTAAACAATGACTTTGCTGCTGACCTTTGATCCAATTCAACCGTACACTGCAAAAATACTTTACTTAGATTTTTTGTCTTGTTTCCAGCCAAAATATCAAAAAAAATTCTTAAATCAAGAAGGATTTTCTAGACAATCAAAAAATTGTTTTTTTCTCGTTTTTTTCTGAAAACAAGACAATCATTTTTACTTGTCTAGAAAATCCTTCTTGATTTAAATATTTTTAGATATTTTGGCTGGAAACAAGACTAAAAATCTAAGAAAAGCAGTTTTTTGCAGTGTACTGTATATACGTGAAATAAATTTTTCTTTAGCCTTAGGCTTATTCACTTAATTTCATTTTGGTGTGAAAGGGCTTTTACATTTGCTAAGAATCAAACTTTTTTTATATTAAAAAAAAAAAAGCAAGCCCTGCCCAGATTTAAAAGTAATGCAAAAGTAATGTAACGCATTACTTTCCATAAAAAGTAACTAAGTAACGTAATTAGTCACTTTTTTAGGGAGTGACGCAATATTGTAGCACATTACTTTCCATAAAAAGTAGCTTAATAACATAATTAGTTACTTTTTTAGGGAGTGACGCAATATTGTAGCGCATTACTTTCCACAAAAAGTAACTTAGTAACGTAAATTAGCTACTTTTTTAGGGAATAACGCAATATTGTAACGCATTACTTTCCATAAAAAGTAACTTAGTAACGTAATTAGCTACTTTTTAGGGAGTGACGCAATATTGTAACGCATTACTTTCCATAAAAAGTAACTTAGTAACGTAATTAGCTTGTATTGCATTACTTTCCATAAAAAGTAACTTAGTAACGTAATTAATTACTTTTTTAGGGAGTGACGCAATATTGTAGCGCATTACTTTCCATAAAAAGTAACTTAGTAACGTAATGAGCGACTTTTTTAGGGAGTGACGCAATATTGTAACGCATTACTTTCCATAAAAAGTAACTTAGTAACGTAATTAGTTACTTTTTTAGGGAGTGACGCAATATTGTAACGCATTACTTTCCGTAAAAAGTAACTAAGTAATGTAATTAATTACTTTTTTAGGGAGTGACGCAATATTGTAGCGCATTACTTTCCATAAAAAGTAACTTAGTAACGTAATGAGCGACTTTTTTAGGGAGTGACGCAATATTGTAACGCATTACTTTCCATAAAAAGTAACTTAGTAACGTAATTAGTTACTTTTTTAGGGAGTGACGCAATATTGTAACGCATTACTTTCCGTAAAAAGTAACTTAGTAACGTAATTAATTACTTTTTTAGGGAGTGACGCAATATTGTAGCGCATTACTTTCCATAAAAAGTAACTTAGTAACGTAATTAATTACTTTTTTAGGGAGTGACGCAATATTGTAGCGCATTACTTTCCATAAAAAGTAACTTAGTAACGTAATGAGCAACTTTTTTAGGGAGTGACGCAATATTGTAACGCATTACTTTCCATAAAAAGTAACTTAGTAACGTAATTAGTTACTTTTTTAGGGAGTGACGCAATATTGTAGCGCATTACTTTCCATAAAAAGTAACTTAGTAACGTAATTAGCTTGTATTGCATTACTTTCCATAAAAAGTAACTTAGTAACGTAATTAATTACTTTTTTAGGGAGTGACGCAATATTGTAGCGCATTACTTTCCATAAAAAGTAACTTAGTAACGTAATGAGCGACTTTTTTAGGGAGTGACGCAATATTGTAACGCATTACTTTCCATAAAAAGTAACTTAGTAACGTAATTAGTTACTTTTTTAGGGAGTGACGCAATATTGTAACGCATTACTTTCCGTAAAAAGTAACTAAGTAATGTAATTAATTACTTTTTTAGGGAGTGACGCAATATTGTAGCGCATTACTTTCCATAAAAAGTAACTTAGTAACGTAATGAGCGACTTTTTTAGGGAGTGACGCAATATTGTAACGCATTACTTTCCATAAAAAGTAACTTAGTAACGTAATTAGTTACTTTTTTAGGGAGTGACGCAATATTGTAACGCATTACTTTCCGTAAAAAGTAACTTAGTAACGTAATTAATTACTTTTTTAGGGAGTGACGCAATATTGTAGCGCATTACTTTCCATAAAAAGTAACTTAGTAACGTAATGAGCGACTTTTTTAGGGAGTGACGCAATATTGTAACGCATTACTTTCCATAAAAAGTAACTTAGTAACGTAATGAGCGACTTTTTTAGGGAGTGACGCAATATTGTAACGCATTACTTTCCATAAAAAGTAACTTAGTAACGTAATTAGTTACTTTTTTAGGGAGTGACGCAATATTGTAACGCATTACTTTCCATAAAAAGTAACTTAGTAACGTAATTAGTTACTTTTTTAGGGAGTGACGCAATATTGTAACGCATTACTTTCCATAAAAAGTAACTTAGTAACGTAATTAGTTACTTTTTTAGGGAGTGACGCAATATTGTAGCGCATTACTTTCCATAAAAAGTAACTTAGTAACGTAATGAGCGACTTTTTTAGGGAGTGACGCAATATTGTAACGCATTACTTTCCATAAAAAGTAACTTAGTAACGTAATTAGTTACTTTTTTAGGGAGTGACGCAATATTGTAGCGCATTACTTTCCATAAAAAGTAACTTAGTAACGTAATGAGCGACTTTTTTAGGGAGTGACGCAATATTGTAACGCATTACTTTCCATAAAAAGTAACTTAGTAACGTAATTAGTTACTTTTTTAGGGAGTGACGCAATATTGTAACGCATTACTTTCCATAAAAAGTAACTTAGTAACGTAATGAGCGACTTTTTTAGGGAGTAACACAATATTGTAACGCATTACTTTTAAAAGTAACTTTCCTCAACACTGGCTACGGTGAGTAGAAGAGGCTTATTTTTGGCTGGTGGCATAAATGAGCCACAGTCTGTCGTTTGGGTGTGTTTAAGGACAGCTGTGTTCATTGCTGATGATGTTTCCTCTAGTAAATTTGTCTCTGTTGTCGCTGCTTTAACCCTTCCTGCCCTGCGCTCACATGTTGCCAAACTCCTTTCTGACTGTTAGACTCTTAAACTCAGTGAAGGTTTGATGAGACGCCGATCCTTCATCTCTGCTGCTTATCGATCTCTATAGGACGCCCAGTTAAGATTGATTTATAGCTGTGTGTGTGCGTGCGTGTGTGTGTGTGTGTGTGTGTGTGTGTGTGTGGCATTAATTCAGTAAGTGACGTCGGCACACGTGTAGCGATTCACAAACCCACCGCTTCATCATGTAAACATGTACATAGTGAAAAGGCCAAGTATTTTCCACAGTTTTATGTGGATGTGCTGACATTAGCGAGTTTAAATATAGACCATATGATACTGAGAGGTTTTATGAAGCGACGTCTTGTTTAAAATCTCTCTCAAGTGTGCAGGCACAACTTGTAGGCAAAACGCCAAAGCTTTTGTACCATTTGCATAGCCATTTCTAATTGAAACGAGTGCCTGCGTGCGTATGTGTGTGTTTTGAGTGTGAGAGTGTGTGTTTAGTGTGTAAAGCTCATAGAAATAGTAACATTTGTAAAGAAGCATTTATTGTAAGTGAACTCCTGAAGTCAGTCTGCGGTGTGAACGCTCAGACTCACATTCGGCTGAATCTGGTTTCACATCACTCGACGAGTCCAGTAAAGAAGACCAGACGTCTGAATTTAACCTTGTTTTCCATTGTAATGTGGATGGCATGATACTGTACGTATACATAGATTCTCTTGAATATTTTGGCAACCCATAGATTGTTTTGACGATTAAAGTATGAATAAAAGTATTAATATGCTTCTGTGCCTCTTTATTTCTGAACAAATCAAATGTATTTTGTTTTATTTTTTATATATATTTTCGAATATATAAAATATATTTTAAAATGTATTACTAATATATAAATAACATCTATTACAAATAGTCTAGTATATTATTGCATCCACTGTTATTTTAGTGTCATTTACTATAATTAATAATTTGATTATATACACACACACAGAGAGAAAAGCGTGTATCGATTTTGTATATATATATATACACATGGCAAAATCATTTGTGTAAATATATACACAGACTATATTTTGTGTGTGTGTATATATACCAAATCGATACATGACTTTGTGTTTGTGTACATTTTTCTTGTGTTTGTGTGTATATGTATATATATATATATATATATACACATGATTTTGTGTGTGTGTGTATATATTTGTTTGTGTGTATCGATTTTGTGTATATATATATATATATATACACACATACATGACAAAATCGTTTGTGTATATATACACATACACACACACTATTTTGTGTGTATATATTGTCGTGTGTGTGTGTGTGTGTGTGTGTGTGTGTGTGTGTGTGTGTATATACCAAATTGATACACGATTTTGTTGTGTGTAAACGTTTTTTCGTGTGTGTGTGTGTATACACGATTTTGTGTATATACACAAATTTTGTCGTGTGTATATACAATTTTGTTGTGTGTATATATGCATGATTTTGTGTATATATATATATATACAATTTTGTGTGTGTGTGTGTGTGTGTGTGTGTGTGTGTGTGTGTGTATCGATACACGATATATATAAACAATTTTGTGTGTATATATAAACACGATTTTGTGTGTATATACACAAATTTATGTATATACACACAAAATCGATACACAGTTGTGTATATATGCATGATTTTGTCATATAAATATATATACACACACACATAGATATAATAAATTATAATAATAATAATACACATTAGATATAATAACAAAAATGAAAAAATAAATATAAATCAAAATGAAAAAAATGATATTATATAGAATATGATATATATATTTATATATACACACAAAATCGATAAACAATTTTGTGTGTGTGTGTGTGTGTGTGTGTGTATAAATCATATTCTATATATATATATATATATTTTTTTTTTTTCATTTTGATTTATGAGAATTTTGTCATTTTTATTTTATTATATCTAGTTTTTGGTTTGTTTTAGTTATTTTAGTACTAAATGAAAATAAGAAATGTTGCCTTGGCAGCTTGCTAGAATACAATAACGTTAGCTTTTTTACATTTCAATTAGTTTATTAACAAATGCATTTTGGGTTTATTTTTACTATTTTGTAGAATTTTAACTGACAGTGAAATTAAAGTGTATGTGTTTTTCTCGATCATGGGGTTGAAAATGTCAGCAAAGCAACAAGATGTTTGTGTTTCCTGCTTCGATATAAACATGTTCTCCTTCCATCTGTTCAGATTCTCACCATCTGCTGATGAACACCAGACAAACATACAGAAGAAAGAAACGTTGCACTACAAATCCTCTAGAAAGTCACTGAAAGCTTATGTTCAGCTTTAGATTTAGTAAGAATGCATCAGTGCAAACTTTATAGAAAAGACTATGAAAGCTCTGAATTTTTCTCACAATTTTTGTCTTTCTTAAACTTTGTTTTCTTCATTAAGGAAAAATTCTGTTCAAAACTAGTTTTCTCTTTAAAAAAAAAAAAAAAAAACTTTTTGCTCTTCAAAAAAAAAAAAAAATTGGTAACATTTTTCTATGACCAAAATGTTTTTTCAGAGAAAAATAATTTTTGAAAGCTAAAAGTTTCTAAAAGAACAAAAGTATTTATGTATGGATATGTATTTATTTATTTATTTATTTGAGGAGGGGAAAAAATGGCTCACAAAAAAAAGATCTGACACAATTTTAGCCAAAATTTCCGGTTTGGGGTTCTATACAACATGGGCCTCAAAATGAACATTTTAAATAAGAAATAAAAAGAGATGTTTAATTTAATACTTTATGGTGAAATTTGGGTAAATTGCATTTTGCTATTGAGTATGATGTCAAAAATTGGTGAATTTTTGTAATTTAGTTTATTAACTGACTCCATGTCAGAGCATGTTCATTTCAGAACAAAACATGTTACTAAAGCTAACAATAAAAGCAACCGCACATAAGAGCAGAGCATGCTGGGAGTCTGAACAGGCAACAGTTTTCCTGGATTTATACACACTGTAAACATGTTATTTTTTATATTCACATGCATGCAACCATTGAATTATAATACAGTTCCAAACACTAGAATGAAACACTGACACAGTGAAATATTAAAAATTAGTTTTAATTTTAAAGAAAAACCCTGTTTTGACTCATTATAGAAGCAGAACTATATGATCTGCTCTGTCCTGTTGTTGTTGTGTGCGATCTCATGAACATCTGGATCATATTTCAGCCTGAAATCAAAAGAAGAAATTACAATTTTCATTTTATTTTCATCCTAAAGTCTCGCTGTAGAAAATCAGCTGAAAATCTCATGCTGCACAGACAGCTTTTTTGGTAAAGGACTCTTTGGAAAAGCACTAAGATGACGCATACTTGTTCACCACATCAACAACTGTTTTTGTCATTACAAACAGGATTCAAATAGTCTTGGGAAACCTGGATGTATGATGTACTGTTTATGTGAAGCTCTAAAATATTTTATTGGGTGAAAATTGTGGGGGGGAAAATCCTTATTTGCTAAATAAAAATGGGATGATCTTGAAAATTCATTGGTTTCAACAAAACACACACCCCTCTGATGATCATCAGCATCCTCTCATGAGTCTGGTGCCGGCGGCTCGTCCAGGATGTCGATGATCGGTTTGTCCAGCAGGGGGCTCCACTCAGGGGCCTCAACGGCGTCCAGCAGAAGAGCCAGTTCAGCCTCCAGCTTCTGAAGAGTGTCATCCACCCGCTGACCAAACACATACACATAAAACCATTAGAGTGGACAGTGAAGACACTTCTACACATAAAACTATTTATATAAACTCAGAAAACTCAAATTTTTAAGTACATCGCTATGAAGCCCTATCATATGGCAAGACAAACTCAGAGTTTAAAGAGAAAAAGTGAAATATGCAAGATGCAAACTTGAAAATCAGAGGGGAAAAAAGTCACAAATTTGCAAGACATTAATTTAGCATTTAGAAGGAATACAATGTCATAAATTTGCAAGATGTAAACTCAGAATTTAGAGAAAAAAATAGTAAAAAACAGAATTTAGAGAGGAAAAATAAGTTGTAAACTTCAAATTTAGAGAACAAAAAAGTCAAAAACTACATGATGTAAACTTGGAATTCAGAGGGAAAAAAGTAACAAATTTGCAAGACATAAATTTAGAAGGAAAAATGTCATGAATTTGCAAGATGTAAACTCAGAATTTAAAGGAAAAAAAAATTAAAAAGAATTTAGAGAGGAAAAAAATAAGATGTAAACTTAGTGGGGAAAAAGTCAAAAACTACAAGTTGTAAACTTCAAATTTAGAGAACAAAAAAGTCAAAAACTACACGATGTAAACTTAGAAGTCAGAGGGGGAAAAGTCACAAATTTGTAAGACAAATTTAGAATAAAAAAAAATAATATTGAAAGATGTGAACTCAGAATTTAGAGAAATAAAAATAAGATGTAAACTCAGAATTTAGAGGGGGAAAAGCCAAAAAGTTGTAAACTTTAAATTTAGAGAACAAAAAAAGTCAAAAACTACACAATGTAAACTTACAATTCTGAGGGGCAAATTTTGAATTTAGAAGGAAAAAAGTTGTAAATTTGATGTAAACTCAGAATTTAGAAAGAAAAAAAGTCAAAAACTGCAAGATGCAAACTTAGAATTCAGAAAGAAAAGAAGTCACAAATTGGCAAGACATAAAATCAGAATTTAGAGGACATAAAATTGTCAAAAAATTTCAAGATATAAACTCTAAATTTAGAAGGGGAAAAGTCACAAATTTGCAAGACGTAAACTAAAAATTTAAAGGGAAAAAAATCAAAAACTTCAAGATGCAAACAGAATTCAGAAAGAAAAGTCACAAATTTGCAAGACAAACTTAGAGGGAAAAAAGTTCAAATCAAATCAAGTTCAGTTCAAATCAAATCAAAATTTAGAGGAAAAAACTAACAAATTTGCAAGATGTAAAAACAATTTAGAAGAGGTAAAGTTAAAAACTACAAGTTGTAAACTTGAATTTAAAAGGAAAAGGTCACAAATTTGCAAGACTTGAATTTAGAAGGAAAAAGTTTGCAATTCATAAACAAAAAAAGTGACCCATTTGCAAGACTTAAATGTTGAAAAAGTCAAAAACTGCAAGACGTAAACTGAGAATTTATAGGACAAAAAAGTCAAAACCTGTGTGACGTAAACCGAGAATTTGCCGGACAAAAATGTCAAATGTTTTCCACAAATTTGCCAGATGTAAACTCAGAATTTAAAGGACAAAAAAAGTCTACATTTGCAAGATGTAAACTTAAAGGACAACAAAATGTCTAAATTTGCATGACGTAAACTGAAAATTTTTAGGACAAAAAAGTCAAAACCTGTGTGACGTAAACCGACAATTTGCAGGACAAAAACGTCAAATGTTTTCCACAAATTTGCAAGATGTAAACTCAGAATTTAAAGGACAAAAAAGTCTAAATTTGCAAGACGTAAACTGAGAATTTGCAGGATAAAAATGTCAAATGTTTTCCACAAATTTGCAAGATGCAAACTCAGAATTTAAAGGACAAAAAAGTCAAAACCTGTGTGATGTAAACCGACAATTTGCAGGACAAAAACGTCAAATGTTTTCCACAAATTTGCAAGATGTAAACTCAGAATTTAGTGGAGAAAATTCAGAAAGTACAAGATGTAAACTGAGAATTTAAAGGACAAAAAAGTCTAAATTTGCAAGACGTAAACAGAATTTATAGAACAAAAAAGTAAAAACCTGTGTGACGTAAATTGACAATTTGCAGGACAAAAACGTCAAATGTTTTCCACAAATTTGCAAGATGTAAACTCAGAATTTAAAGGACAAAAAAGTCTAAATTTGCAAGACGTAAACTGAGAATTTGCAGGATAAAAATGTCAAATGTTTTCCACAAATTTGCAAGATGCAAACTCAGAATTTAGTGGAGAAAATTCAGAAAGTACAAGATGTAAACTGAGAATTTAAAGGACAAAAAAGTCTAAATTTGCAAGACGTAAACAGAATTTATAGAACAAAAAAGTAAAAACCTGTGTGACAAACTGAGAATTTGCAGGATAAAAATGTCAAATGTTTTCCACAAATTTGCAAGATGCAAACTCAGAATTTAAAGTACAAAAAAGTCAAAACCTGTGTGATGTAAACCGACAATTTGCAGGACAAAAACGTCAAATGTTTTCCACAAATTTGCAAGATGTAAACTCAGAATTTAAAGGACAAAAAAGTCTAAATTTGCAAGACGTAAACTGAGAATTTGCAGGATAAAAATGTCAAATGTTTTCCACAAATTTGCAAGATGTAAACTCAGAATTTAAAGGAAGAAAAAGTCAAAGCCTAAAAGACATATACTCAAGAATTATGAGGGGAAAGTTAAAAACTACAAAATATGAACTCAGAATTTAGAGGTGGTCACAAATATACAAAATTGTAAACTCAAAATTTAGTTTACAAATTTAAAGGATGTGAAGGACAAAAAAAATAAATATGATGAGGAATGAATGATAAGATGAAGTCAAGAAGTAAACTCAGAATTTATAGGACAAAAAAGTCAAAACCTGTGTGATGTAAACCGAGAATTTGCCGGACAAAAATGTCAAATGTTTTCCACAAATTTGCAAGATGTAAACTCAGAATTTAAAGGACAAAAAAGTCTAAATTTGCAAGATCTAAACCTGGAATTTAAAGGAAGAAAAAGTCGAAGCCTAAAAGACATATACTCAAGAATTATGACGGGAAAGTTAAAAACTGCAAAATATGAACTCAGAATTTAGAGGGGCGGAAAAAAATTCACAAATATGCAAGACTGTAAACTCAAAATGTAGTTTACAAATCTGAAGGATGTGAAGGACAAAACATATATATGATGAGGAATGAATGATAAGATGAAGTCAAGAAGTAAACTGAAGTGTTTGATTATGCTAAAGGAGAGACTTCCAGGAGCGAGAGACGAGATCAGCCGGAGGTAAAGGACACAGCGGCATTAACAGAGCTCACGTGACCCGTGACTTTCCTCAAATTGCCTTAAGAGAGACTTTGAGTCTGATTAAATGCTGATGGAGATCTGATGATACTGAGCTGCTTCAGTGACGTCACCTTCTCTACCGCATCCATCCGGTCATGAAGAGCGTTCTGATCCTGACAGGCGTTTGAGCTGCTGCTCGTCTCTGTTGCACAAACACACACACAATCCACTGTTAATACATGAATTACAGTCTGGAGTTACTGCAAAACACATTTAACATCAATCACACGGCTGCACTGCTTCTGTGAGTCACACAAACACTCTGAGGAGCGTTTCTGGAAATGGATCAGAGATTCACCTCAAACATGAACAATCATCTGGACACAGAAATACTGTCTCTACAACAGACCGTCTGAATAATGATGACAGCAGAAGATGAGAGCTCATGTTACACACACACAAACACTGGTATTTCTATCATTATGGCGTAATGGTTTTTCTACTGTACAAACTGTATTTTCTATCTCCTTACCTTAAACCTACCCCTCACACTAAACTACAGGCATTTTTTGATTTTCAGAACACTTCATTCTGTCTGATTTATAAGCTTGTTTCCTCATGGGGAGCTAAAAAAATGTCCCCATAAAGTCAAAATTTACTGGCATTGCTATTCTGTTACTATTCGGTTGCCAAAACGGTGGGGAATAATATTAATAAAAACACACACAAGATATAAACTCAGAATTTAGAGGGGAAAAAAAAAACTATAATATTTAAACTAAGAATTTAGAGGGGAAAAGGTAAAGAACTTCAAGTTGTAAACAATTTAGAAGACAAAAAACTACAAGATGCAAACTTCTGCAATTCAGAGGAGGAAAAGTCACACATTTGAAAATTTTGAATTTAGAAGAAAAATGATAAGACAAACTCAGAATTTAGAGGGAAAAAGTAACACATTTGCAAGATATAAACTCAAAATTTAACAGACAAAAAATAATAATAATAAAAAAAACAAGATGTATACTTAGAATTTAGAGAACAAACGCGTCAAAAACTATGCAAATTCAGAATTCAGAAGGGGGAAAAGTCACACATTTGAAAAAAATAAACTCAGAATTTAGAAGGAAAAATATCTAAGTCTGCAAGATGTAAACTCAGAATTTGGGGGGGGGGAGTAAAAAAAACAATATTAAACTCAGAATTTAGAGGGAGAAAGTAAAAAAACTACAAGTTGTAAACTCAGAATTTAGAGGACAAAACTTTTCAAGATATAAACTGAATTTAGAGGGGGGGGGAAGTAAAAAACAACAAGTTATAAACTCACAATTTAGAAGACAAAAAACTACAGGATGCAAACTTCTGCAACAGGGGGAAAAGTCACACATTTGAAAATTTGGAATTTAGAAGAAAAAAGATAAGACATGAACTCAGAATTTAGAGGGAAAAAGTCACATTTGTAAGATATAAACTCAAAATTGAACAGACAAATAATATTTTAAAAAACACACAAGATGTACACTCAGAATTTAGAGGACAAAAGTGTCAAAAACTATGCAAACTCAGAATTCAAAGGGTGAAAAGTAAAAAACTACAAGTTGTAAACTCAGAATTTAAAGGACAAAAAAGTCCATCTATCATGACAAATTTTCAAGATAAGGGCAAGGACAAAAGTGTCAAAAACTGTATGCAAACTCAGAAAAACAGGATTCAGAGGGGGAAAAGAAGTTGAAAAAAAATAAACAGAATTTAGAAGAAAAAAAATCTAATTTGCAAGATGTAAACTCAGAATTTAGAGGACAAAATGCCACACATTTTCAAGATATAAAATCAGAAATTAGAGGGGGAAAAGTAAAAAACTACAAGTTGTAACAACAATTTACTACAATTTAGAAGACAAAAAACGACAAGATGCAAACTTAGAATTCAGAGAGGAAAAAGTGAAAAACAAAAACTATATTTAAGCTCTAAAGGGGAAAAGTCACACGTTTGAAAAACAAACTCAGAATTTAGAAGAAAAAATATAAGATATAAACTCAGGATTCAGAGGGGGAAAAGTCACACGTTTGAAAAAAAATAAACTCAGAATTTAGAAAAAACAAGTCAAATTTGCAAGATGTAAACTTAGAAGACAGAATTTAGAATACAAAATGTCACACATTTTCAAGAGGGGAAAAAGTAAAATACTACAAGTTGTAAACTCACAATTTAGAAGACAAAAAACTACAAGATGCAAACTTAGAATTCAGAGAGGAAAAAGTAAAAAACAAAAACTATATTTAAGCTCTAAATTTAGAAGGGAAATGTCACAAATTTTCAAGATATAAACTCAAAATTGAACAAACAAAAAAATAATAATAAAAACAAGATGTATACTCAGAATTTAGAGGACAGAAAAGTCAAAAAACTACATGCAAACCCATAATTCAGAGGGGGAAGTCATACATTTGAAAAACAAAAACAGAATTGAGAGGAAAAAAAATTGGAAGATGTAAACTCAGAATTTAGAGGAAAAAAGTGTCAAAAACTATATGCAAACTCAGAATTCAGAGGGGGAAAAGTCAAACATTTGAAAAACAAACTTAGAATTTAGAAGAAAAAAGTCAAATTTGCAAGATGTAAACTCAGAATTTAGAGGACAAAGAAATCAAACATTTTCAGGATCTAAACTCAGAATGTAGAGGGGGAAAAGTAAAAAAACTACAAGTTGTAAACTCACAATTTAGAAGACAAAAAACTACAAGATGCAAACTTAGAATTCAGAGAGGAAAAGTAAAAAACAAACTATATTTAAGCTCTAAATTTAGAGAGGAAATGTCACAAATTTTCAAGATATAAACTCAAAATTGAACAAAAAAATTAAAAAATAAAAACAAGATGTATACTCAGAATTTAGAGGACAGAAGTGTCAAAATACTACATGCAAACTCATAATTCAGAGGGGGAAGTCATACATTTGAAAAAAAAGAATTGAGAGGAAAAAAATTGGAAGATGTAAACTCAGAATTTAGAGGAAAAAATGTCAAAAACTATATGCAAACTCAGAATTCTGAGGGGGAAAAGTCAAACATTTGAAAAACAAACTTAGAATTTAGAAGAAAAAAGTCAAATTTTCAGGATCTAAACTCAGAATGTAGAGGGGGAAAAGTAAAAAACTACAAGTTGTAAACTCACAATTTAGAAGACAAAAAACTACAAGATGCAAACTTAGAATTCAGAGAGGAAAAGTAAAAAACAAACTATATTTAAGCTCTAAATTTAGATATAAACTCAAAATTGAACAAACAAAAAAATAATAATAAAAACAAGATGTATACTCAGAATTTAGAGGACAGAAGTGTCAAAAAACTACATGCAAACTCATAATTCAGAGGGGGAAGTCATACATTTGAAAAAAAAAACAGAATTGAGAGGAAAAAAAATTGGAAGATGTAAACTCAGAATTTAGAGGAAAAAATGTCAAAAACTGCAAGATGTAAACATCATAGGGACCATAAACATACCCACACAAGGACGAAATTGACTGGTATTGCTATTCTGTTACTATTTGGTTGCCCATAACATAGAGAATACCAGGTAAACACACACACGTGTCTCACGCAGCTTTTACAGCAGTGTTTCCGCTCTCAGGGCTTGTTATGTTTCATGAGTTTTCCCGCAGGATTCCCACCTCCGCAGTCTTTGATGTTTTAGCATTTAACTTCCTGTCGTGAGCAGCATTTTAATAGATCTTCTCTGTAAGTGCTGCAGGATGTTCCCTGTTAAACACATGGAGGCTGACACGCTTCTCCATCGGCCTCCAGCAGCTGATCTGACGTCAGTTCATCTGCTCTTCAAGGTTCACAGATCTGAGCTTCTCATGACTCACAGATGGCGCAGAAAACACCATGAGAAATTCAGTCGAACTTAATGTGCTAAAATATTGTTTTACGTTTGGTTTTGGTAAATTCATGTCAATGTATTCATTAAAAAATGTCTCTTTGACTCGCTTCATGTTGCTTCAAACCTGCATGACTTTCTTTCTTCTTCAGAACACAAAAGAAGCACCATTAAAATATCACATTTACAAATAATACATTTAAATTTACAAAGCACTTTTCTAATAGTCTAAGTACACTGCAAAAAATGCTTTTCTTATTTAGATTTTTTGTCTTGTTTCCAGCGAAATTATCTAAAAATTCTTAAATCAAGAAGGGTTTTATAGACGAGTAAAAATTATTGTCTTGTTTTCAGAAAAAAGATGTTAAAATTAAGATTTTTTGCTTGAAACAAGCAAAATAATCTGCCAATGGGGTATGCAAAATAATC
The DNA here is from genome assembly GCA_033026305.1 of Cirrhinus molitorella. Taxonomy (NCBI): domain Eukaryota; kingdom Metazoa; phylum Chordata; class Actinopteri; order Cypriniformes; family Cyprinidae; genus Cirrhinus; species Cirrhinus molitorella. Next base: position 938,350 of record CM065126.1, on the reverse strand, counting down.
TAGTTTTCAGTTTGAAATTAGATTATTATTCTTACCCCACTGGCAGATTATTTTGCTTGTTTTAAGCAAAAAGTCACTTAATCTTGACTTCTTTTTTTCTGAAAACAAGACAGCAATTTTTGATTGTATAGAAAATTCTTCTTGATTCAAGAATTTTTTGATATTTTGGCTGGAAACAAGACAACAAAAAATCTAAGTAAGAAATGCATTTTCTAGACAAGTAAAAATTATTGTCTTGTTTTTATTTCTGAAAACAAGTCAAAATTAAGTGTGTTTTTGCTTGAAACAAGCAAAAAGTGTTTTCTGTTTGAAATAAGATTTTTTTGCTTACCCCATTGGCAGATTATTTTGCTTGTTTTAAGCAAAAATTCACTTAATCTTGACTTCTTTATTTCTGAAAACAAGACAGCAATTTTTGATTGTATAGAAAATTCTTCTTGATTCAAGAATTTTTAGATATTTTGGCTGGAAACAAGACAACAAAAAATCTAAGTAAGAAATGCATTTTCTAGACAAGTAAAAATTATTGTCTTGTTTTTTTTTTCTGAAAACAAGTCAAAATTAAGTGTGTTTTTGCTTGAAACAAGCAAAAAGTGTTTTCTGTTTGAAATAAGATTTTTTTGCTTACCCCATTGGCAGATTATTTTGCTTGTTTTAAGCAAAAATTCACTTAATCTTGACTTCTTTATTTCTGAAAACAAGACAGCAATTTTTGATTGTATAGAAAATTCTTCTTGATTCAAGAATTTTTAGATATTTTGGCTGGAAACAAGACAACAAAAAATCTAAGTAAGAAATGCATTTTCTAGACAAGTAAAAATTATTGTCTTGTTTTTTTTTTCTGAAAACAAGTCAAAATTAAGTGTGTTTTTGCTTGAAACAAGCAAAAAGTGTTTTCTGTTTGAAATAAGATTTTTTTGCTTACCCCATTGGCAGATTATTTTGCTTGTTCTAAATTTGTAAAACGTGTTCTCTGTTGACTTGTTTTTTTCTGAAAACAAGAAAATAATTATTGCTTGTCTAGAAAATCCTTCTTGATTTAAGGTTTTTTAAATATATTGGCTGGAAACAAGACAAAACATCTAAGTAACTAAGTATTTTTGCAGTGTATGGCTGAACTGGAGCAAAGGTCAGCAGCAAAGTAATCGGTTAATAAATTGGGATTAAATACATAAAGAAAACAAAAAGTAACTGGCATTACTCAAATATTTTCTTGTAAATTAAAAAGTAATGCGTTACTTTACTAGTTACTTGAAATTATTATGATTATTATGTAACTTGTGTTACTTGTAATGCGTTACCCCCAATACTTGTAATTGAATTACAAAAAATAACAAACAACACAACTTGCAGTTCCATTTGGGTTTGAATATGATACAGCGCTTTAAGGTAGGCCTAATACAGCGCGCGCCAGCACATTTGCGCATGCACTTGAAGTGTGTGCTACGATTACAGTATAACGGCTCACAGGACAGGAGGATTCATTTTTACCAACATATGTGACTCTGGACCACAAAACCAGTCATAAGGGTCAGTTTTTCACAATTGAGATTTATACATCATCTGAAACTGAATAAATAAGCCTTCCTTTCATGTATGGTTTGTTAGGATAGGACAATATTTGGTCGATATACAACTATTTGAAAATCTGGAATCTGAGGGTGCAAAAAAAAAAAAAAATCTAAATATTGAGAAAATCACCTTTAAAGTTGTCCAAATAAAGTTTTTAGCAATGCATATTACTTATACAAAACTATTATTTACTTTTGATACATTTACGGTAGGAAATGTACTAAATATTTTAATTGAACATGATTTTTACTTAATATCCTAATGATTTTTGCCATAAAAGAAAAATCAATCTTTCTGACCCAAACCATGTATTTTTGACCATCGCTACAAATATACCCCAGCGACTTAGGAAGGGGTGTGTGATATTGACAAAAAATAATATCTCGATCGAGTTTTACTAAAGTTTTTGATGCTGTTCATATTCTGTGTGATCAGTTCACAGCAGTGATAAAAAATTATTCTTTTTCAAAAAAGTTTAAATTGATTTTTACCTTTTATAAAGGTTTTTTTACCTTTTATAAAGCCATTTTTTGAGCATAATTCTTACAATTAATCAGTCAATTAAAATGCAGAAGTTGCATATAAAGTGGTATTTACACATGATAATGCAGCTATATTTGAAATTATTTAACAAGTGAAAAGATACTTTGAATGTGAAATGAAAACCGCCAGTAGGTGGCAGTAAGTGCTGTTAATAAGCGAGTCATTGCGATTGAACTGAATCATTTAAACGGTTGATTCATTCAGAAACGAAACACCTTCATGTTGCTCAGAGACGCAAAACAGTGCTGTGGCTTTTTGCAATGATTTTTATTGGTGAAATTAAGCAAACACTGGAAATATGCTGTCTAAACCGTATATTAACTTCTTGTTTATTGAACTGTTGTATAAAATCAATATCACATTTGTAGTCATGCTGATTTTTAAAGGAATAAACGGCACTTTTCGTGTGATATTGTTTAAATATATGAAATGATATAAATATATACATTTTCTTCCCCGATATCTTGAATTCTGTGATCATTTCTAAATGCATTTTAATAGACTGAATCATGCAGTGAAAGAATGCACTCTAAATGCATACTTACTAGACTTCATCACGTAATGTACTCTGTAGGTGTGTTTTGTTCGTTTTTTGCCTTATACTCGATAATGGCAAATTGCACATTGTTGAAACAACAATTACGATATTATGGCAGACAACATATATTGCACACTCCTAGCTCCAGGGTCACATATGGCCTGACAACATCTCATCTGACCGCAGTTTTACTTTAGTTTCATTTTTTTCATAACTCACTAATTTTGACACCACTAATAAAAACTACAAAACCTACTGAAGAAGACGAAAGAAAGTCATAGAGGTTTGAGTGACATGCGGAGAGTAAATAATGAGCATGAACGGTCCCTTTAACTGCTGATGAAGCGCTAATGCCACACATTCGTTTAGTTAATCTCTTCTGGGCTTGATGGAGAGCTTCCTGAGCCAATAAAAAGGGAAAATGAGAGCATGTGTGTGTGTTCATTCCATGAGTGTGAGATCACACACATCACGCTAATCACCTCCGCTGATCACGTCATCTCACTGACACTGAAGATCTGCTGATACAGATGCACCTCAGGCTTCTGGAGGAACTCCAGCAGTTCATGTGTGAAATCTCATGCGTTTGTGGGGTTCTGTCAGTCTGAACGAACGGCAAATCAAAACCAGATGTTCTAGTCACACACACAGGCTCAGATTTACAAAAAGTCCCAGAGAACTGTCTGAAAACACCATT